>CAJPEV010003742.1:0-28221 GCA_905338385.1 Darwinula stevensoni | reverse complement strand
AGTATAATAAGTTGATGGCTTGGAAAGGCGCAGCCTTGTAGGCCTGGCCTATGACCCAGAATGGCTTTGCGTCGTAGGCCTGCGCGGTGGGGGTGACAGCCACGGCCACCACCACCGCAGCTTTGTGACTTTTTCGAATTAAAGTATAGGATGGTGGCTTGGAAAGGCGCAGCCTTGTAGGCCTGGCCAATGACCCAGAATGGTCTTGCATCGTAGGGCCCTGGTGGTAGTGATCGTTGGGGGTGACAGCCACAATCACCACCACCACAGCTCTGGACCTCTTCGAATTGAAGTATTCGATAGGCTCGGCACAATTGGTGGTTCGTTTGTGTAGTCGAGTGGCCTGAAAGCTTTTTCTCCCTTCTGGTTATAGGCGGAACGCAGTTCGTGCTTCATTGACTCAATCGAATGGCCTAGAAGCAATTGCGTATTCATGTAGTAGGCTGAGTACGTTACGTCGTTCATTTGTTAAAGTTGCGGAGAGTCTTGAAAATTGTTACCTTTGTCTAGTACTTTAGATCTATTGAATAGTACTGCTGGTCCTGTCGTCTGCTTCTCAGACACGACACTACATACGCTCCTTCCGTTCACAAGGTTTTGTCCTCAAAAGCACAATAACCCATTTTCCACAAGTGAGGAAGACTTGCATTATCACAAAATTGAGTGGCCTTGAAATTCTCAAAAATAAAGGAATCAATAAAATTTAACAAATAAGCAAAATGCCATCACATAAGAAGAATTTGGCAAGAACCAAAAAGCAGATAGCCACTTTGGGTAAAAACAAGATCAAGAGTCCGCTTGGGGAGAGGAAAAAAAATACAAGTAGCCGCTTGGGCAAGAACAAGGAGCATCCAGATCATTTGTTTATACCATAATAATCAGAAAATGGAATGCTTGAAAGAAAAAAAATTGCAACCAAGATATCCAGGCATCAAAACAAATATATGATGCACTAGGACAAGCAATTCCTTACATCCAAAATAGATCATGGCCTAGAGACATCTTCACATCCAAATAAATCCAGGGTGTAGCCGCTTGGGCACGAAATGAGCTGAAGCCAAATCCATCCATCAAACAAGCTAAGTCAATTACACAAAACCATCCAAGTATAAATCCAAACATAATGGAGCCAAATTAGCCAAATGGAACCTAATTAACCAGAAATTCAATGCAATGGAGGAAGTGATACAATTTACCTGAATTACATGGTTACCCAAAAGGGGAAATTACTGTTGTAAATTTTAGGTAACCTCATAAAGTTTCTCCTAGGTTGCCAAGAAAATTATAAATTACAAAGAAGATCCGGAGATGATTGGGCATTGCCTTTCCAGGAGGTTCCTTGTCCATTGCAGAATGTGTGTGTACGTTTTGAGGCGCTCCGGTTGCAAATGAACCCCATTAAGAAGAAAACGGCGGTCAGGGGCCACACGTCGGTATGCATTTTGTTCAAAGATAGCTTGGTCTTCGAACTGTAATTGGCATCGGGACAAAAGGACAGACGGCGTGACTCCAAGTCAGGAGAAAGAGGGCAGTTGCTATCAGGGTTGGGAGACTCACCCCTATGGTAAGGTTTAATAACAACAATTTTTTTGGACCCCAGCAAGAAAAAGAAAAGAAAGAAGCTGTAGCTGCCACTCGACATAAAACCCCGACATAAAACCCCGGCTCCTCAATGAGATCCCGATTATCCAATTCGTTCTCCCCGCAATGCATAGTGACATGCGGTGGAACACGGGGTCGGCTACCAGCAAAGATGTTTCGCTGCAAATGGTCCAGGAGGAACTTGGCCGTTCCTCCTGGGAGCCCAACAAATCGGGTCCCAGCGGATGCCTGCAGGCGAGGAATTCGGTCAGGTTGGGCGACAGTTACAGCTATAGCCCTCTCAATGAAGGAATGCCCGACCGCGAGAAAGGAGATCGGAGTCAGATATGCCTCGGGGTTGACAGGTATGGATGAGCCAGATGGTCGAAACATCGTATTAGGCTGCGAACTACTCTCCTTATGAGATATGCCGATGGAAGACCGCTTACCTCCCCTGCACTTGATTTAATTAAAACAGAAATATCAATATATATGAGAGCAGAGTAGACTATTTTGGCAATCATGCTTTTCCAATGATCTGGAACTTTCTGGCTTTTTCCAAATAAAAATATAAACAATGCATACATTGAAACAATATGTATTTAATTCATTAAAATGGAAACCTCCACAATTTAATTAACCCGTTGAGAGATTCTCGTATGCTTTTCGCATACTCCTTCGTCGGAGGGAAGAGAAAAACCACCGAATCAGCCGCTGAAAGAGCTGCAAAATAAATGCAAGGATTTCAAAATAAAATCATCATAAGTGTGTGCAAATTTCGCTAGTTTCCCGCCCCTGCCCATCATTTCTATTTATTTTCAATTGGAAAAAGTGAAGAGAGAGAGTCTTTCGTAGAGAGGCTGGAGCCACCTGACTTGCAAATAGGACTCTCGCCGAGCCAGTTGTGAAATCTTGGGCTGCCTTCTGCCTCTCCCGGCGACGATGGAGTCCTGTGATTGCAGTGGCTCGTCCAACGTCAATTTTTAGGCATGCATAACATGCCAACAAATTAGAAAATCTAGGTTCCTTCGTTATGACGATGGTCTTCATGGTTGCTGCATCGTTAAGAAAGGTTAAAGGGAAGAGAAATGCATTATTTCAACATAATATTGCAACAGTAAATTGAAAGGAATCCTAAGACCATGTACATCGGGGATGAATTAAAAGTTGACTTGGGTTCAAATTAGATTTAAAGCGGAGTTATGTCGCCATTTAAAATCCAACAATGATGACTGGACCAATAGGTAAACCAATGCAGTATTTGGATTGGAGTACCGTGTTGACGTATCAAACGAAGGAGAAAAGGGTCTAATTATTTATAGGAATATGGACTGGGCAACTTATGATATTTTTGGAGTTGACGGGTGAGGGCGTGAATGGTTGTCAGTCAGTCCATTGTTGAGAGAAGGCTGGTTGAAAGAGGTTGAAAAACTTGGTTGAAAATGTTCTTGTTTCGTCTTGAGACGTTAACCAGTCTCGCGTGGGTGCGCACGTCGGATCGGATGGTCCTCTGGTCTTGCAACGCGGACCTGATGAGCTACGGCTGCGTTTGCCTTCGAGCCAGATTAGGCTGGGCGAGGGGTCTTTGACCTTAACGCCATGCGATGTTTCATTCCTCTGGAACAGGAATAGGCTCCTAAATCCATGAATTTGTATTAAGGGAACCATGAAATACCCGTTTCATCAGTCGGGCAGATCTCCATAGAATGAAAGAAATGTGGACATGCTATCTATCCAGTAACCTGCATTACGAAACATGGTTATCGTTTATCATATTCCCATTTATACTCATATTTATTCCCATAACCCATGTATCATATTCATCAAATTTAGCCAAAGTTACATCTCTTGCTGTTACTCCATTCCAACCTAAAGGATTGAGTATTCAGTCGAGCGAACAAAGAATGAACAGCAGTAGCCCTCTGTAGAGCCTATCGAATAAGGGAGACCCTGTTGTGGGCGCGTCGGTGTCCTTCGTACTTGAGCATCTTTCATTAGAATATGCACGACAAATGTGTTTACATAACCTTATTTGCATTATAGAATTGCCTTTTTTGTACCTTGACAATTGGATCACACTATATATATTTTAATTAACGAATGCAATCGTGAAAAACGCCGAGTGTTGCAAAATAAACTACCCTTTCAACGTTGGTAAGGCCTGGTCTCTCGATAGTCCTTTCGAAGAACGTCGCGGAAATTGCAAGATGTCCCCAACCCTTTCTTTCCGCTTGCCCTTCTTTCAGATGGTCTTCAGCTATATAGAAAAATTATTAAGGCTACTAAGTAATTAATCTGCATTTAGGGAACTATGAAGTACCTGTTTCATCAGTTGGCAAATCAAGTTATATTAAATTCTGAATTATATTCCTGATATTTCGAATGCAAGATAATATGATCATGAAAAGAAGTATCAAACAAGCTCTTACGAATTCAGCCAAAGCTTCACTAATGGGACAATATAATTATAGATTAAGCCAATTCGAACGTTTACTTGAGCATTTTTTACCACAATGTGTGAGGCGACACGAAATGATGTGCCCAGGTCGCAGGAAAGGCTCCCAAATATGTAGAATGTCCGGGATGTTTTTACTTATGCGTGCTGTATGAAAGCATATCGGTTTAGTGGTAATTGATGAACTGTAGGCTTTATTACGCATGTGATTCTGCAATATTGTTAATAAAACGCGTTTCTAAATTCTAATATTGTCAGTTGAGATTTTTCTGTGCAACATTAAAGATTGTAGGTCAACAACTCGTACTCCAGGGGGATATGTGATGTGATAAAAAAATAAGGAAAATGTTTTTATCCAAAACTAAGACCCTTACCAGCTTGAGATTTTTTTAAATGAAGAATTTAATGGATATCTATAGAGAATGCAGACAATCGTGTTCAAATAAATTTGTTGTCCACGAACTACCCACTGTAATCGGGATCAATTCATCCGCCGTTGCCGAAGGCGCTAGGGAGTCTTGGTGTCCGGCGTTGTCCTTGGTGGGTTCCACTCGACCGACATGAATGTACTCGATGTCTCCAGACTAACTGCGGTAGTGAGGGGAAGGATGCCTGATCGCACTAGCCTGCGTACTTCGCTGTTTGCGGGCTGCGATATAGGAGGGGGACCTTCGACCGCACGTTACAGGGCTTAGGTCGAGCCTATTTTCGGGTCGGAAGGATCTCGAGCAGGAAAGAGCTAGTGAAGGCTAAGATTGAGCCTGTTCTACTGTCTCGCTGGAGATTTCACTTTTCGTCTCGCCTTCGAAAGTCCATGCAGGGACTGGCTCGTGAACGGCCGTGATGTGACCGTTTGTTCTCGCTGGTGGTTCTTCAGCATGATGGGTTGGAAGTTATGCAGTACTTAGTTATTTTTAGAGCTCCATGCTATGTAAAATTGACATCGGGACCAGCGCATATAATTTAGTGCAATATATATTCCGCATAACAAACACCGGCGCTTACTAGTGACACCAAGTAGCGAAAACTAAGTAAAGGTCAGGGGTCAATCACCCCAAGCTTGGTCGCATGCTTCCTTACCGTGACATTGCCCCCTCTGGGCATTGTAAGGCATTGTAAAATACTCACATGAATGTGCAGTCAGAAGGAAATTCTTAGTGCATCATTTTCATGATATGACCGGATACGTATAATCATTAAGCGACGAGCTGTACAACTGCTCGAATGGGGGAGAACCTGTTGCAGGCGCGTCGGTGTCTTTAGTACTTGAACATCTCTCATGAGAATATGCGCGACCAATGTGTTTACGTAACCTTATTTGCATTAGAGAATTGTTTTTTGCTTGTGCCCTGACATTTGGAACACACTATATATTTTAATTAACGAATACAACCATAATAAATGCCGAGTGTTGCAAAATAAAGTACCATTTCGACGTTGGTAACGCCAGGCCTCCAGATAATCTTTCGAGGAACGGCGCGGAAATTGTAGGATGTCCCCGACCCTCTTCTTTCAGCTTGCTCTCCTTCCAGCTGATCTTCAACCATATACACCGATTATTAAGGTAACTTATTAATGAATTTGTATTTAATGAACCATGAAATACCTGTTTTAGTTCTGAATTCTGTTCTTGATACTTCATGATCAGATTTTCTTGCTCTCGAAATATCAAACAAGCTCTTACGAATTCAGCGACTTCATACAATGCGTAATTCAACGAAACGGGAAGGAATAAGTACGGCTGTATTAACGGATTCATGTTTTTTTTTCATGGAGAACTGCATGGAACCTTTTAGAACAGTTTGGAGGAGGGCATTCGTAGAGTCCTTGTACCCAAATATGATAATATATTTATAACATTATTTAACCGCAATAACTCATGTAATTATAAACTCTGAAGTAATGAACTGGTGTGTTTGCCACTATGTTAACGCGAAGTGGAGAACGGCAAACTTTTCAGCCAGCAAACGACTTTCAAAGTTAGGGCCTTGATCAGAATGAAGGGCTTCTGGCAAACCATACCTAAAAAATTCTTCATTCACCAAAAGATTCGTTACCGTTTCAGCCTTCTGATCAGGTATTGCAAAAGCTTCTACCTAACGAGTTCCATAATCACACACAACAAGGATATTATAATTACCTCTGGGTGTTACAGGCAACCCCACCATTACATCACATGCCCATACAGAAAGGGGAGGTGGTATATCCATAGGAGTCAAAGGTTCCCTAGTACTAGGACGATCGACCTTCAAAGACTGGCATAATTACCTCTGGGTGTTACAGGCAACCCCACCATTACATCACATGCCCATACAGAAAGGGGAGGTGGTATATCCATAGGAGTCAAAGGTTCCCTAGTACTAGGACGATCGACCTTCAAAGACTGGCATATTGCACAAGTCCGGATCCAGTCCTTTACAGACTCACCCATTCTCCACCAATAATACAAAGGCTTAAGCCTTTCAAGGGTCTTCTCAACACCCATATGCCCTGAAGTTGGGTCATCATGAGCTTTTGTCAACAAATTAGCCCTTGCAACCTCAGGTACCATGACACGTCCTTCATATTGCAAATATCCATTGGGAGTCATAATCTGATTTGACTGAGCTAAACGCATGTAATGCTCAGTTTCTAAATCAACTTGCTTTTGTGGCAAATTCACAGCTTCACCATCTAACATTTTCAAAATGCCAGACAGCTTTGGACACCTACGCTGCCATTGCAAAATATCAAAAGAATTCATTCTGGGTTGAAGTTGTGTAATGGCTGACATTGTTAGCTCAGGATGGCTTGGGAAAGATGGCACAATATGACTAGAATATTCTTGCTCATTATGACTAGCAGTCACACCTTCCGGAGGAAAAAGTTCTTCGTCCACAAAATCATCTGCATTACCTGAATCCTCAGGTTGCAGAGGTAATCTCGAAAGTCCATCTGCATTACCATGAGATTTTCCTGACCTATGTTCAGGGGTATACAAATATTGTTCCAGGTGTAAAATCCACCTACTCATCTGTGGTGTTGGATGCTTTATAGTTCTCAAATATCGTAGGGGATCATGGTCAGTTCTCAAAACAAAGGAGCGGCCAGACAAATATGGACGGAACTGTTCTGTGGCCCATACGCAAGCAAGAGCTTCTCTATCAGTGGCTGAATAGTTCCGCTCTGGCTTGGATAACACACGACTGGCATAAGCTATCGGTCTTTCTTTGCCCTGCAATCTTTGTGTTAAAACAGCACCTAACCCAACTGTCGAGGCATCAGTCTCCACAATAAAAGGTTGGGTAAAATCAGGATAAGACAAAATTGGTGCTTCCTCCAAGGCACTCTTCAGCTGATTGAAAGCATGAAAGGCCGCTGGGGTGTATTTGACTTTCGCCTGCTTCTCAGTCATTGCAATCAATGGTTTGGCAATGGTGCTGAAATTCTTGACAAAGCGGCGATCTCCAAGGCACTCTTCAGCTGATTGAAAGCATGAAAGGCCGCTGGGGTGTATTTGACCTTCGCCTGCTTCTCAGTCATTGCAATCAATGGTTTGGCAATGGTGCTGAAATTCTTGACAAAGCGGCGATAATAAGAGGTTAGACCAAGAAAACTTCTAACTTCTTTGAGAGACTTTGGGAACTGGATCTTTTTCACAGCTTCTATTTTCTTTGGGTCAGGACTTACACCCTTACTTGATACAACATGTCCCAAATATTCCACCTGACGACGAAGAAAATGGCATTTGTCAGGTTTTAGGGTGAAACCAGCTGCACGGAGTCTGTCAAATACAAGTTGTAATCTGTCTAAATGTTCTTCAAAAGTCTTACTGAAGACCAATACATCATCTAGATATACCAGACAAATCTCCCATTGCTGACCCCTCAGTGTGCTTTCCATGGCACGCTGAAAGGTCGCCGGAGCACATGTCAAACCAAAAGGCATGACCATGAACTCATACAAGCCTAAATGAGTGTTAAAGGCTGTCTTCGATTGGTCTTTTTCGGCTACTGGGATCTGCCAGTATCCAGATGCCAGGTCTAAGGTCGAGAAATATTTGGCACCAGACAGAGCGTCCAAACAATCATCTATACGAGGAAGAGCATAACTGTCCTTGACAGTCACATCATTCAATCTACGGAAGTCTACACAAAACCTCCATGAACCGTCCTTCTTCTTTACTAAAACGACAGGTGAACTCCAAGGGCTGACTGATGGACGGATCAGTCCCTTGTCAAGCATGTCCTCAACTTGATCTTTTATGATTTCTCTTTGCTCATGAGTCACTCGTCTTACTGGTTGGCGGATTGGTGCAGCTCCCGCAGTGTTGATACCATGAGTCATATTATTTGCTCGACCTAATTTCCCACCAGGAAATGAAAAAAGATCGATATTCTTTGCCAAAAACTGTTGAAGTTGACCTTTCTCTTTGCCACTCAAATTATCCACTGGAAAATCAAATTTCTCCAGATCCACATTGGAATTAGACATAGCCAAACCATTTGAACCATACTGTCCGACTCTCCAGTTGAATTTGCTTTCCAAATTTGAATGGCTTATTGGTTGATGAGGAGCCGGCTGCACTGCACTAACTTCCTCAACAACTCCCAATTTTTTATTTGGATGCAATTGGACAGCATTTAGTCCTAGGTTGATTACTCGAGCCAAAGTTCTTCCATCTGATATTGTATTCAAACTTCGAGCCAAAAGAATATGACCCGGCAGTTTCGTACTCTGCTCAATCATGACCTCTGAAGCATCTGAAACTCCATCCACTTGAACTGGGATGCATATCTCAGAGCGGCTTGGAATTGAAACTGGTTGTGTCACAAAGACATTTCCCAATCCGGCAGTTTCGTACTCTGCTCAATCACGACCTCTGAAGCATCTGAAACTCCATCCACTTGAACTGGGATGCATATCTCAGAGCGGCTTGGAATTGAAACTGGTTGTGTCACAAAGACATTTCCCAAAACAACATTCCTCAAAGGTACAAATGAATCTGTTCCGTCTTTGCAAACCAGACGTGAAGCATCAATGTCAATCATTAATGGTCCAATTGAATTGTTCACCAAAAAATCAGTGCCTATCAGACATGGCACGATAAGGTTCCACACCACCCAAAAATGGTGAGCAATGATACGACCTTCAATCTCCAGTTCCAAGAGAATTTTCCCCATTATCTTCAAGGTATGACCTTCCGCTGACTGGACTATCGGACGGTCCCTTTTTGGGATGATTTGATCCAGACCTGACATTCTGACAACAAACTGATGGTCCACAAAAGAAAATGTAGAACCAGTGTCTACCAACAAGTTTATCTCTACCCCTTCAACTTTAGCAGAAACAAAAATCCCTGGTATTTGTGGTATTATTTGCTTTGAGGGTTTAAGGATGCCTTTCTTGGGAAATTTAAGGTTTAAACCTTTTCCCATGATCAAATCAGGATGGAAGGACACTTTATTTGACACTTTAGGGGCTTTGTTGTCAATGGTCAGCGTATGCCCCTCTGTGCTGACCAGATCTAGTTTCCCAAATTTGTTGAACCCCGAGGCTGGAAACCAGAACCAGCCGCAGGACTCCGCTTTGATGATGAATAATGTTGGCAGAATTTTCGAGTGTGCCCTTTCTTTCCACAGGACTCACAAATGGTTTCTTGCAGTTCCCAGCAAAAGCGTACTGAATGGCCACTCTTTTTGCAAAAACCACACACTGTCCTGTCATTTGATTTGCTTCTCCCCCTCACTGGTGCCCTTGGGGTAAAGCGTCGGTGGGGTGAACGACCCTGGTGGGCTGAGCTGCACTCGCCAGTGTTTCCACCCCAACTCGACCTATCCCCCTGTGCTTGATGAAGCTGCACCTGCAGCAACTGCTGCATGAGGGTGGTCAATACATCCAATTTCTCCTCCAACTGAGAGATTCTATTTTCATCAGTTGGGGCAGGTATTTTAACCTGTGCTGATGCTGCCCAAGCTGGGGAGTACACTGGGTCTCCCACAGATCCATGAAGTCGCTCTGCGGCTTCCAACCGTTGAGCATGTGCAAGGGAATCAGCAATTTTGGTATACATCTCCCGAGCAATCACGGACTTCCAACGGGCCGGAAGACCTTCCATGAATTTATTTAAATACAATACATCAGAATCAGGCGATGCATCTGTACCAAGAGCAGCTGTATAAAGAACACGCAAGGATCTTTCAAATTCTCCCACTGACTCTGCTTCCAATTTTGACCTTTGCTGAAATTCAGCCAATTTCAGCTGATCTGTGTGGGCTGACAGCATTTGCTTCAGCTCCACCAACAATGAATCAAAAGATTGAGATGCAGGAGAGGCAATGCAAGCTTGTTGCAAGGGAGAACCACCAGGAAATGAAACAATTAAATAGTTCTTTTTTTGTTGGTCTGACCATCCATTGGCTAAAGCTAACCTTTCATATACTAAAAGGTACTGAGCCAAATCATTTCCAGGAATATAAGCTGGTGGTCTCATGACACACCTTGAACTCACTACCACTTGCGTGCCAGCATTACTATTTGCTTGGGTGGTGACAATGGAAGTGTCCTGGATACTTCCTTCAGTTGACATATTGCCAATCTGGAAACAATGGGCCTCAAGAAAAAGTAGAGGGGTGGGAAATGTAACCCTAAAATCACTCACAGACTAATATATAAAGTCCAAAAACACACTACCAGTTTATAAGTACTTGGAGGTGATGTGAGATACTTAGGCCTACCCCCTCAAATGAGAATCCACTTGGAAATTACCAAAGATATTAGACACCGCTGGGCTGCACAGAGGTCACTCCCCCAGGGGCTACAATCACACTTCAACACAAAACATACAGAAGTGGAGGGAGTGTCCACCTCACAAATATATGGAGTGGCATCAGCAGTGCTTTATTTCATCGGCAGGTGGGCATTAAATGCCAAATAATCGAAAATAAAGTATTTGAGGTGGCGGTTCCTATCTAGAATATTCTAAATTATCCTCAAGGATAGGCACATTTCCTTTCCTTTTCGAGCTCCAAGCAGTTTCCACAAGTCTCCAAAATGGTTAGATTTTTTCCCATTGGTATTCATATTTGTCAGTGAGAAATAAGCGAACGGCTGTAGGCTACGATTTTTTCATTGATTTATTATTAGCGTTGAAGTGCTTTGAGTGCATAATAATGGAATATTAGTAATCAATCACATTAGAATGAAGAAAGTTACTGATTGTAATCAGAACATCTCATGTAGACAGTGAATAATTTTTTCAGAATCAAGGTTTCAAATGCCTAACTGGTGTCACTTACAATGATGATTCTTTTTTGCCTCAAAGTAATTACGCTCACAGGTTGCATGGTTCAGCAATCATGGTGATGTCTAAAGAGATTATGCAAGTAACTTCAGACCAATTATAATGATGTGCGGTCTGGAATTGTTTTACGAATGAAGGAAATGATGAAGGAATATTCAATGCCTTCTTGTTCCAAAATGTATTTTCCACTCGAATGTGATGACAAAATATATAACTTCCCTTAATACGTTGACAGCCATGGAAACGCTGGCCTATTGATTTTCCTTTCAGTGAGGTGCACCGCTGCGCTTCGTGGCTGTCAACCTGTTAAATCGAGTTCGTCATTGAATAGAATTTGCCAATATTTATATATCACAATTGTGCACATTGACTTTCGTTTCCCCGGAGGAAAATAATTAATAAATACATGAATAAACCTGTGAAACACACCAATATTCCCCTTCGTATAACTAAGTCCTTGCCTCCTAATTCCTGTCTAGAAATTCTGCCCTTACATCAGGCATCCATAGCATTGTGTTTTAAGGTACTTGCTCTCTTTGGGGAAAACCTATTCTAGTGACAGGGTCTAAATATGGTAGACGTAAACTGAAGGAAGACATGATGCCAGTATTACAAGCAGGCTAACATAGGAAGCCGAGTTTGGGCTGGGGCTACATATTGTATACATCACAAGGTATTTAATATCTAATATACAGGATAGGCCAAAAAAAAACAAAGCTATCATTTTTTCTGAGTCGTCAATCTCATTGTAGGCTGCATATTTGAATTAAAATGGATTTGCCTATAGGGGAACACATTTGGAGTTTGTATGGGAGCGTATCAAAATACTGAACAGCTATTCATTGAAATTCATATCGCCGAAAACTCGAAATATCGATTAATCAAATGGACGAAATTCTAAACATCGAATAAATTGGCCGAAAGCAAATTTCGCCGAAGCAAAATCTTTTCGATGAAAGCTGATTTTCGTCAAACGATTGAAATGCCAGAATATACCAATTTTTGAATCATGGTTTTCATTGCAAAGTCAAGGTCAAATGGTCGAATGTGAAAGACACGGATATTTGCACTCATCTCAGAGAAACATTATAGGATAGACCTCTCAAGAATGACATTTTGCAGCGATCCCCATAGGTACGCGTGATTGTCAGAATTCTGTTGTTCTTGTCAATCTCTGCTTTCTTTTTCCCTGGAATGTGGTCCGCTTCCAACTTCAAAATGACATGCTCTGTCACTTACTGTTCTACTTTAATAAAAGGTTGTCCTACAGCTAGGAGCAAACAGGTGAAGAAATATTGAGGGAATAATAAAAAAAATCATAAACCTAGCGTGCTAAGTCTATAAGGCTGAATGATTCCTCAGTGCCTCACCTTGTTCTTCAAGAAGATATATCCATGTATCACCAACATATCCTGCCCTCGTTGAGACTTGATTATTTCAGACATAATTCAAATGCAAAATCCACAGCAGGATGCAACCAGACAGTAAACAGGGCACAACTGACTAGACACATGACTCGAGACGGTCCAAAAAAAGAAAATGAACCGGTATTTCTTTCGGCCTTGTAAGCCTTTGGCGAATTGAGCCTTTCGATCTCCAGACACTTCTATGAATGAATCCTTGGATGTATGGTCGCGTTCGCGTAACCGTTTTTCGACCAAATGTCTATTCGTCGATATAAGTTTCGATTATTCCATACCAACCAGTTTGTATACCAGTTCCAATTCATCTGGCTGAAAAAATATAGGATTTATTATTATTTTCTGACGACCAACGACAAAATTGGCTGCGGAAAATATCGATAGAACCTTGAGACCGGGATGAAAGGGAGGTCCGAATTCATTAACCTTCGATTCCTGCATGATGCTACAAAGGAAAATTGTGGGGGTACTACCTCAAAGGTTTAATGACCAGACTCATTGATCTGAGGTGTCCCAGACTAGGAGCTTCTCTTCAACAGGATGTAGAGGACATTGAGCACCTTTTCAATTGAATCATACGTCCCTAAGCGAAATTGTGTGCTTTCGAGTTTGACATTAGTTCATCTGTTTCTGTTCTGTTTGTTTAATTGTTTGTTTTTGTTAGTTGTGAGAATTTATAAGCTGAAAGAAAAAATAAACACTTACTTTTTGGTGACGAAAAGGAAATTAAAACCCAATCACAAAGTTTTTAGAATTTATATTTGAAACTTGGCACACAAACGATAATTGAGTCACCCTACGTGAATACCGAATGCCATTAAAATCGGCCACATAAAATCAGATGGACAACTTGCCAAAATTCAGCCTTGTTTTACTTTTTAGCCTACCCTGTATTAAGACGACCATGACTGACTGACGCTAATTCAAACCATGGTCTAGAGAAGTTATAAATCTGAAACTTGGCACACGTACCTTTTGGGATGTAGATTTTAGGAAAATCCGCCTTTTTAGGTACATGCCCTGCGGGCATCCATTTTGGGGAGTGATGGTTTTCAATATTGTTTTTTTTTTGTCATACCAAATCGGGCAGAGATAGAAATGTGAAACTTGATACAGAAGTACTATTTTGAACCTTCAAATCAGACAAATGCATACTTTGGAGGAAAATTCCCTAGGTGCACAAATTCCAGGGGAGATTGTTTTAATATTAGTTTTTTTTTCCTATCAAACGAATGAACTTGGAAAGCAGAAATGTGATAGAGATATGCCTACTAGGTCGCTGAGTTTTCGTAAAAAGACAAGTTTCGGATGCATGACTTAATGTATATACCAAGTACATATTCCACTTTTCAAATAAGACCCATTGGTACAGATTATTAGGAGATTTGGAGTTAGGCACACAATAAATAATTGGAGTTATTATTTCGAAGGAATATCGCTTCGTTCTCTTTCGGCACTCATTTTGACGGGCACATACTTATAATACTTTTTTGCAACTTTGAAAATGAATTATTGAATGAATAAATAACCTGGATAATGGAGTGCCGAATGCTCGACTATTGCGAGTTTGTTTGCCCGAAGGGAAAACAAACTCCCTAGTACAGTATACAGACGATTGTGATTTGCTGACAGAATGAATGACTGACGCTAATTATAACCTTATTTTAGACGAGGCTGAAATTTGGTACATGGATAGCCGTTCGATTGCGCACTACAGAAAAAACTCCTACATGGGTGGTAAATGCCGAAGGAGCTCATTGCGAGACGGACTAATTTTGCAGGCCTAGGCTTAACCCACGAAGAACGCTAAGGCTTACACTAATTTCATGTCTTTTCCTTCAAGGATAAGGGAAGGAAAACAAATAGCTTTCGGATTACATACTGCAGATGAAGTTCCTCTTAGCTCTAACCCTCGGAGAGACATTCAGGTTCACAAAATCTCGAGCCATTTATATGCAGGAACTTCTCGGCCTATTGGATCAAGAATCATGCTTCCTCAGCCTAAGGTGTGAGGCTATTTGGCCTATGCCTTTTTTGGTTCTTCATGGATTAGGTGAGAAGGGATGGGTTGATGTTCATCAGTACGCTACGCTTGTGGATGCGATTGGCTTACATATACAGAGTGGCTTAATAAAACGCAAGTTTGACGTTAATATGCTGTAAATATGGCTTCAGTGCCTTGAATTGAGCAAGCTTTTAGTAGACATGAAATAAGAAATTTTTAGCAGATAAAAAATGTTATATTAAAATATCACGAACTTTTTGTTTCACCCCTTCAGCCCTTCCACGGAAATCCTCTCAGTCCCATTTCCTAGACTTCCAAAGCCTAACTTATTGTCCTGCTGGACATACATTTTCCCTAGAAATAAATGATTGTTTTATTGTTTGACAAATATTCTCCGCTGAAGCTTTCTTTTACCATCCAACATCCAGCACAAAATACGCCGACAAAATTCGAAAACGATTTCTCTAATGTAACAATCGGTTGCAATGGAGAGTGGACGAGTGAAATGGAATGACTAATTCTGCTCCACAATTGCAAACACTGTGTAGTGAAGAGTTAAGAGGGTATGACATGAATCACAGTAAGACTTAATGTGGTGACTTAATGTGCCTAAAAGCTTCCCTAGCTTGGTTTTTTTATTTCCTGCTCTAAAAGTGTTCATTTACTTTTTACACAATGAGAGAGTACGCTTTTGATTCGGATTGAAATTCAATATGGGTGACGCATCAAAATGATCATTGCTCTGTTCCTCGAAGTAAATTCGTCAATAGCTTGATGCATTTGGTCGAGGCATGTGATACCTTCTCTATGCCAAGCCTTCAGTCATTACCTTCAGCGTTTGGACCTTTGGTTACTATTTCTCCTAGGCCAACCTCGTCAGGATACAATCAATAGTATTTGGTAGCTCATATTAGTTCCTTCAACCCCTTCACGTAACAAAATTCAAACTCCTCGTATCTGAGATACGAGGAGTTTGAATCTCTGAGAGCATCAACAGGAACGAAATTGAATATGTTCCTTCCTCTCTCAACACAGAATCACGCCTGCAAATTTCAAGCTCCACCTCCCTGGCGTTGTGGAGAACACACAATCTCTCTCTCGAATGAGAATTTCGTTCCAATTCTTTTTCTTCGCCCCCCCCCTCCCCCCGTGTAGCTACTCCTAGGGGTGAGTTTATGAGATGAGCTGAGAATGATGCGGTGCTTAGCATTGATTGGTAAATGTGGTGTGATATGGAGCAATTTTATCCGGACATCCCTGAAGTAACAAGATGGTGGGCATCATGGATTTCATGCTTCCTAGAGGCATTCTCTCCTCAGACCTATTCGCGATGGCTTGAGGAACTCCAGATAGGTCAAACGTTCCACGTCCCACTAAAGTGATTCATGAAACGCGACAAATGCCTCAAATCGGTCTAACGTTATACGTACTCTGAAATGGTTTGTGAAAGTATGAATAGGCCTGCGATTGGCCTAACTTTACACGTCCTCAGCGAGATGTCTCGAAGACCCCAGATTCACTCTAACAGGGCTAATTGCCGGTAAGTCGAGAATTGAGATTGCAAATAAAAAAAGGTAGGGCTTGGCGTAACCAGAAGATAGTCTGCGGGTAAGGCTTAGGCCTAACGTTAGTGAGTCCTGTAAGGAGAGAGAGGGGGTAGAAGAATAAGGAAGCCCTTGAAAATGCGTTTTAACATTACTTCATATCACATTGAGCTGGTACCTCAGATGATACAGGGGCAGCGCAGTGACTAGGATGTTTCATATTCCACAATTTTCCGCAGATTTCAATTCTATTTTTCTTTCTCACCAGCATCAACGGGAAATGTGGGGTATGCCTTTCTCTTTTTGCGCGATTGGATAATGTAAGGAACTATCCGAACATTCCTCGACCAGTGGAAGATCGCATGATGGAATTCACCATGTGCTCGTATTGTAATTGGGAATAATGCGTCTTCAGAAAGAAAGGGGATGCTGCCATGAATAGCCAAGGACATTCAGTAACTGCCTTGAAGGGAAAGGGGAGGTCTGTCTCGTTCTTTGTTCCCTTCATTCCGTGAGACGGGCTGAGTCTCCTATCTATAATATTTCTTTCATCCCGCTCAGCTGCGGCTTCGTATCTGTTCACGTGCCGACTCGTGTGGTAGCGTTTGACTGTTGAGTTTTTGTAAGCCTGGGTCTTGCTCAGCCCTGGTCCAGCAGATCAACCAGGTAAACTGCCGAATTAAAGAATCACCGTGATGCATGCACAGTAATTTCTTAATATATAATCTCTCACTACAATCTGAACATTTTTTCCTTCACCCGCGGACATTACGAAGGAATAGTATGCTCCAGCTCTCTCGGCATAAGCAAGAGCCTCAGGAACTTGATAATCTGATGATATAATCTTCATAGTCTCTACAGTCTCTATAGCGCCTCTATTTGGCATTTCCTTCCCAGCATTTCAATGACTTGGCATACAGGTTTAATACCCCTGAGAGTAAAAGTAGCAACTATCCGCCATGGCTACTTCAGGTTGCATACGGTTTCTTCGAGAGTGCAATGTGAAAGTAAAGCTAACGTGGGAAGAAATTGTCAGCTTGTGTTCGCATAAAATTAAGTTCAATGTAAGTCAAAATGGTGGAAATCGAGCAATTCGTACAAAAGCCTATCAAATGTTATATTTTAGACATTTTTTAGCTTCAGACCCTTTAAATTGGCTCATGGGTAATCCCACAAAGTTGCACATATAGCAAGTACTAGCGAGTTTGTTTGCCCGGAGGGCAAACAAACTCGCTATGGTCGCGCTTTCGACGCTCCATTACCTTGGAATGTGATTAATAAATTTATTCTTTGTGAAATGGCAAACATGTATTTAAAGTACGTCCCCATTGAAATACGTGACATCTGGGGACGAAAGTCTTGATTTTTTAAATCAAAATCATTACTTCTATGATTTCTGGTGTGTCTAGCTTGAAATATTTTCTTGTGTCCCTTTTTGTAAGGTTGGAGAATTCATTTTTTAATACTTCTCTCCTAGAATCTATGCTTAGGGGACATATTTCAAAAGTAGGAATTTTCCTGTACTCAGCCATCAAATAGGTACTTCTGAGGGATTTTGAATTTTCTGTCTGTTTCAGTGGCTTAAAAAAAGTGCCATGATGGGTTTTAACGAAAAATTTTTTTCTTCTGAAATGTAGACTCAGGGAACTGCATGTCACACAGTTTCAGCCTCATACGTTTCCCCTTTTTACTGGCGCTAAAAAAAAGTATTTGAAAAAGCGACCCACAGAAAAGATGTCCTCTGAGGAGACGTATAAAAAAAGTTTAAATTTCCTTAAATCAACATTATGACAGTGATGTATGCGCCAGCTACTTTTCTATGTCAGCACAGTGAACTGCATGACCACAAAGTTTCAATATTTTACGTTTGCCCTTTTCGCTGGTGAAAAAACATGCTTGGAAAGCCGACCCACCCAAAAGCTATGGCGGGAGGGGTTGCCCCATGGAAGCTGAATACCTCAGCTTAGTAACATCATGTCACGTATACGTGGCCAAGTTTCACCTTTCCATGCCGTGAAATTCGCCACAACAATTTTTTTCTTCAAAACTTCGCCCCTCGAAAAAAATTCCCCCAGGGGATATATCGAGACTTAACATTTTTATTTAACTCTTAGTCTTAGTAGTCACATTCATGCAAAGTTTCAGCTTTCCATGTTTATCAGTTTAACTGATGCAATCAATTAGTTGAAATCATCTTCCTTTGAAACTTGTGCCCCCGTGGCATTAACTTCCAAAGTCGGAATTTTTTTGCAGTATCTCAATAGGTAGTTATGTACCCATTTTCATCTTTCCACACTTGCTCAATACGCCACGACAAAAATAAAATACTTGAAAACGTCGGCTGAGAAAAATATGCCCCAAGAGTATGGGTCTAAATTTTTCATTTTTCCATCGTTTCGGTAGGCACTTCCATGCCAAGTTTCAGCTTTCCATATATCTCCGTTTTACTCAATCAAAAATAATGTTATGGTGGGGAATGAGAAACGGGACATGGAAGTCAAAAAAGCAAAGGAATGGACGAGAATTGAACCTGGACCTTCTGATTGCTAGTCAGTTATAATACTACTACAACATCGAACCCCGCTCATCTAGTTGTCTGTCTGAATGCCATCCTCATCTGTCACAAAATATATTGAAGAAAAACGTTTCCCCCCAAAATTTGTACCCCAGGGCATGTACTTCCAAAGTGGGACCTTTTCTGAACTCTGCATACCAAAAGGTACATGTGAACCAAGTTTCAGAGTCCTAACCCTTCTAGAACATAGTGAGAATTAGCGTCAGTCAGTCACGATCGTCTATATATATTAGATAATAAAAAGTAAATTTTTTCTTTACTCAGCTATACATCAGGTTCTTCTTTGCCAAGTTCAAACTTTCTTGTGCCCTCTGTTTTGCTGGATCAGAAAATTTGGGAAAATACGTCTTTTGCAATGTATGTGCCCTGAGCCGTTTTAACCGAAATGTACTATTTTTTAAATTCCGAAATCCATCTTCAGTGAACTACATGCCCACAAACTTTCAATATTATATGTTTGTCCTTTTCGCTTGTGAAAAAGCATGTTTGGAAATGCCGACCCAACGAAAACCTATGCCCGGAGGGGATGCACCATGAAAGCTGAATTCTCCTTCAGCTCAGCAATATCATGTCACTTATACACGTGCCAAGTTTCACCTTTCCATTTCTTTCCAATTCGCCACGGCATTTTTTTTCTACAAAACATCGCCCCTCGAAAAAATTCCCCCAAGGGATGCATCAAGACTTAACATTTTCTTTAACTCCTTTGCTCGGTAGTCATATGTATGCAATGTTTCAGCTTTCCATGTTCATCAGTTTAAACTAGTCGAAGCCCGGATCCTCCGGGTCTAACCTTTATGGCTTTCGTACACATGAAATATCCTGCTCGCATGGCTTATGTGCACACGAACTACCCTGTACACTGCACTGTATAAAATTGCAGCGCTTAGGATGCACGACTTGGCCGATAAAATGACTCTGAAATGGTTACTTTAGACCTCTAATATCACAAAGGCGAAAGGTCACATCGAAAAATGAACTTGTCTGGCGAACTCAGGCTGTTGAATGACTCCTACTCACAAAGAAGCATATTATTTGGATGAAATATGACCCTGGTGACCCTAGGCGGCCCAGTGATTACCCTGTACACACGGGCTAATTAGCAATTTTTTTGTTTCATTTTATATAGCATCGAGTGTGGAAATTCTCCACGACCTGGAATGTAAAATTGCAAGGCTTGGAGTGCACGGCTTGGCCGGGAAAATGACCCTGAATTGTTGACCTTTGACCTCTAATATCTCAAAGGTGAAAGGTCATGAAGAAAAATGGACCTGACTGGCGAACTGAGGCTGCTGAATGATTCCTACACAAAAAAAATCGTATTATTTGAACGAAAAATGACCGTGGTAACCCAAGGTGGCCCAGCGACCCACCGGTGGCAGGGCCACCAAACTCCGTCGTCATGATGCCCCACCCCTAGGAAGCCTAAGTTTAAAGTTTCAGGGTCAGGGATCAAACCGTCTAGGAGAAGCGACTACGCACAGACACTTACGCTCATTAGTAGGGTAGATGAGTGTCGGTGTGTCCTCAATATTCGTCTGGATCCAATCGACAAACCTGAAGTAATAAAATGGAGAAGACCAAAATGAGTTTATATCCGTAATGAAGGAGGGGAAGGAAGGGCATATACGAATGGGGAGAAAAAGACGAGGGGATGAATTGTGACCTGACCGATTGACTCTAGTGAAAATGGAGTATTGGCCTGGGCGCCTCATGGAACAAGGCTCATCGAAGAAGAAATGACTCACAATTCCTTCCACCTGCCATCGCCTCAACGCATTGATGTAGAAGACCATGGGACTGCCTGAATCCCCACGACAGGCCGCTTGGAAATCTACAAGTCAAATTTCATTTACTTATTCCATATTGGCGTTGTGAATGGATAACTTTTGAAAGAAAGTAAATTTTGTGATTCTGTGACCAGAATCCTCACTCCGATATGACCCAATCTGCACACCGCTGCTGCCTCAATGTTTCAAAAGTATGTTTGAGTTTATGCGAATAAATTGTGGAGAAACACTGAATTTGCTGTAGTTGTTACCAATAATCTAGAGCATTTTAATTAGCAGAGTATATATGTAGATACATGTTTTGATACACTATATACATATATTCCCTTAAATACGAGCGTGCATCAAAATAGTAACGGCCGATAATTTTTTCCTTCCATGTCATTCTATTCACGACAAAATGCTTTGGAGGGTAGATGCAACCATTTGTCATTCATGCCAGCATGCATTAATTTTATCGTTTCCAAAGAGAGTGTAAGCACCCCAGAGATTTGAATATGACGGTACCATTGGAGACATGCAACAAAATTGAACAGCGAGATCTTCTTCGTTTTCTATGGTTTGAGGGTTTTGGTTCCATGCCAAAACATCGAAGAAATGAAACGTTCACCATGTTTTTTTTCCCTCGGAGGAAGTCCTGTCTAGACGTGAGCCCTAGGTGAGGCTCAGGGTTTTTTTTCAGAAAACAATCAGTGATGTCATGAGACTTCCAAGAGGATCATCAGGTAAGAACACAGTGCGTTAGTTTGTGTTCCTATAGTGAATTTAATTCCTCTCTATTATCGACACTCTTCTTTGCATCATAAATCTTCAAAAATTAATAATACCAGACACATGAGCTCGTTACGTTAGGGTTTCAACGCAATTATCCTTGGTAGATTAGGTTGAATACATGGGTAGTTTTTTCAATGCATTTAAATCTTCATTTGGGCACAAGGACTCTAATGAAGTCCCTTTTCTAAACTCATTCTCAGGTTACATACAACTACCCTTGAAAAAATGTCATTCCATAAACGTAGCTCATAGCTATTCACGTTCCCGTTTCGCTGAAGGAAATGTGTGGATAGAAATGTCATTAGCCTCCGTAAGTCGAATGGTTAGTTACGCTAAATTGCAATTTCGAGGGAAAACCTTCCTATCAGTTTCCCATCTGGTAAAATGCGACTCATTCGCATCTAGAAGCGTACCAATACACGTCAACAAGTATCCTTCCACCTGGCCTATGACCTATAAAGACAGGTCAAACGACATTGTGCCTTAGGCTAAGGTAATAAGGTCATTCCTGGCCAAATCGACCAGCGAGTGAGCTCGATCATCTTGGAATTTTACAAAAAATCTGCATACATGTAGAGGAATGGATTTGGAAAAACTAATTCCAACCACCACCGATTTCCAGATATTTGCATTTTAATTTGACATTTTTCGCTCCCAGCGCCCATACAGACTGGAATTGTGAAACTGTTTCTGCAATAACTTTCCCTCTTGTTAAGATATAAGGGTAAGTCAACAGTGTCGGATGTGACATTCGGAGTAATATTTTTAGTATACAAAATGTATTTAACTATATTGTGGATGACGAATCAGCATATGAAGGCTATGACAATTTGCTTTGGGTGGTGACTGAAAATTCCATAATTTAAAAAAGTCTTGCACTCTCTTTTGTTAGAGGTGCATGGAAAAGTGTCAGATGTGACTCTTCGTGAACCTCAAGTTAAAATCACTTGCACTAATATTGACCTATCTGTCATGAAGCGGATCGTAATAATATAGTTTCATGTTCATTTTATAGATTGAATGAAAGCCTGGAATTGATGTAAGTCACATCAAGATGACAACACTTGAAACAGAAAGCATGCCTATTTTGTGACGGTGTCGGATGTGACAGGAGAATGTGGGATGTGACATGTTCTGAAAATGTATTTTGAAACGAGAAGTCTGTACATATATATTTCTTTTATTTTAAAGATATCATTCAAATGTGAACAATTGACACATCTACTCTTCACACCTGAGCTGATTTGGAATTATCAGTATGCATGGAAAGCCATGCTGGCATCTTTTCCAGTTGTCTGATTTAGTCTCTCCATATTTGCATTTTCATAACATTTTTGAGTATCATGGGAATGGTATGAATATTATAACATAATTATGACTAATTATATTTCATTTTCAATGTAATATTTTCTTTCTTTCGTGTCTTCTGGGAAAAGAGATGATGAACCTCTGTAGCGAAAGTAATATTTGCATATTTAAGAAAATTTCCGGCTAAAATGCTAGGACCACTTGGCGTGGACATACTCATAAGCTTCATTCTGTTGTCTTTTTAATTGTGAGATTGCCGTATTTAAATTGATTCCAGGCACTATTCTCCTAAGCTAAAACAAGAAGATTCACCTGATCAAACAGATTGACCAAGGCCAATATCGGCACTTGCCACCTCGGGAATTCGCTTTCTAATATTTCCTTCAAAAGTCCATGGTATGCCATTTCTATGAGATTGGCACTCTTGCAATTCTTTGAGATTGTCACTCAATGGCTTGACGAGTTATGAATATTTGTTTGTCGCACCAGTGCCAAAAATTCCACTTGTGCGAGTATTTTCACCGACTTCAGTGACCGACACCTGCACTTTCCACTCCATGAATCTGAACTTATAGGGTGATCGGAAAGTTTGGAGGCACCTTTTTTTTGGAGACACAAATTTTCATGCTGGGTAACACTGACCTGAGGCTCCAGGAAGGACCAAATACTGTAGTCCATTGGATTTAAATCAGGGGAGCTGAAGGGGCCAATATTCTGGACCAATGAAACATTCACTTGAAATGCCATGTTTCATTGGTTCAGAATGTTGGCCCCTTCTGCTTCCCTGATTTAAATCCAATCGACTACAGTATATGATCCATTTTGGAGGCACAGGTCAGTGCTACCCGGCATAAAAATTTGGACAGTCTCAAGGCGGCTTTGTTGAAGAGGTGGGAGGAAATCCCTGTAAGATACCTTTGAGAAACCGAGAACAATTTTACAAAACGCCTTAGAAAAGTTTTTGCTGCCAATGCGAGATATTTCAAATATGTTTAACCCATTTTGAAGATTCTTAATACTCTTTCTAATGAAATGAAGAAATATATTCTTGCTTTTCTTTACATCAAAATATTGTTATTTTTGGATGTCTCCAAACTTTCTGGTCACCCTTTACAATACAACATTGAAAAATGCCTGCTATACCCCTATGTATCACTAAAGTCGGTCAAAATGTTCGAACAAATGGAATTTTGCCACTACTGCCACTGACAAATATTTATATCTCATTGAGTGCCAATATCAATTTTTGTATCGTCAGAAATGATATACCATGCCCTTTTAAAGGAAATATTGGAAAAAGGAATTCCTGAGGTGGCAAGTGTCGATATTAGTCACTGAACTTGGTCAAACTATGTGATCAATTGAAACTCCTTGTTTTAGCTTAGGAGTATAGCGCCTGAGATCAATTTAAAGACCGCAATCTCACAATTAAAGATACCAAAATGAAGCATAAATCTTAACAAGAGGGGGAGTTCTTGAAGAAACCGTTTTATAATTACAGTCATTATGGGCGCAGGGAGCGAAAAGTAGGTTTCATTAATATGCATGCATCTGTAGATCTGTATGAGAGATTTAAAAAAGTTGATCGAAGTTGGTCTATTTAAATCGATTCCTCTACTTGTTTGCTGATTTTCGCCAAAATCCGAGATGATCGAACTCACTCGCTGGTCGATTTGGCCTGGAATGATTCCGAAGGATTCTTAATCAGAGAGGCCAAAAAGTTCCTTGACGGGAATGGGTCATGGGAAGCTTAATATCTCGAGAAGTGTTTTTGCCGGTATGCAGTAGTATTTTAACCGGATTATCAAGCCATGGTTCAGGAGGAGGGAAGCAGCGACACTTGCTGAGCTATAACCCTTGCGACATTGCGGGTTTCAGCTATGGGATGTTCGAAAAGAACTGGGACCCGTGACGGTGTAATTCATTTTTTTCCAGTGAATAATGGCTGAAATGACATATTCACCGGAAGAAATCATCTTCTGTGTCTATTTACATTCGAAGTAAGAGGTTTACTGCAACCCAACATGAATTTGAAGAAAGGTATGGAGAAAAAACAGGTGGATCAATAATGCACGATCAATTGACCCAAGAGTGTGCTAAATGATTTCCTTCAATTGTTCAAGACTGCGAGGATTATTTGGAAACACCGAGTTTTTCCAAATGGTCTTGGGAACTAAGGTGTGGGAATCGATGTGGCCATAATATCGCTGAATTAAGGAGTCAAATAATATTATATTCCAGCCTTGCCATTGTTACCCGAGTTGTGTGGGCCGTGGTGTTATTCTGTTGAAACCATATGAGCTTGCGTTCGCTATCATTCAGTATAGCTACACATTTTTCAACCATGTCGATGCAGCGTTCCGGAGTCAAATTTTCTCTAAAAAATGTGATGAAAATTCTCTTCCTTGATATTGCGCACCGCTTGCTTTTCATATTACCAGTTTCACAAAATGTGACGCATAGACGCTTGATGTTCGATTTATGTGGAATTGTTTTTTTTTTCCCATGCCATTCTTCAAAATCATGTTGTGTCGCAGTATACCTCTAACATTGAATGGAACTAGACACTAAGGACATTCTCTCTTCAAGTGAATATCTCGTTTCAGACATTGTTCATCTGAAAAAAAATAATTATACAGCCATGGATTGCTGTAGTTTTTGAACACCCAGTTGTTCTTTGAATTTCGGCAGCATTGAAATTCTCAACTGCAGGAAACGCATCACTTATCGCTGTTTAATGTTTGGTGCATATATCCATCAGTACAGTCATTTTCTAATCTTTGTGCGCCTATCCTCTCGTGGCATATGATAATATCAATGCGCGTTAACATCAGTGACAAACAGTAAAATCTTTGAAAAGTACTTGGTCGAGCAGAGAAAGAAAAGTGAGAAAATGAATTATCGGTCGTTACTTGTTGATCAACCATTGTATATCATACTAGCAAGTTTGTTTGCCCTTCATGCCGATTTACTCGCTATGGTCGCGCCTTCTTTATCTAGGATGAAATTAATTCATTAATAAAATACATTCTTATATATTTGGTAAAACTCCGGTGGCAATAGGCATATTTATTGCTGTCAAGTTACTTCCTGTTATGAGATGTCATTAGCAAACTAACAAACGAAAACCTGCAGCTTATTAAAATATTCGTATCGAGAGGTATTCCTGTACGAAATTTTAGCTATCTTTACCCGCTTTTTTTTAGTTGAACATTTTTTGGAAGCGTGCTGGAAGAAAAAAATTTCAGTAGCATTGAAATATAATTTTAAAAGCAATATTTTCCCGGGAATTCCCTTTTCAAGAAAATCTTGATGGTATTTCAGTTTTCTACATCTGCCTTTTCACTGAAACAATATTTTTAAGCAGAAAATGTCTTCAAACCAGTTCCCCCAAAACTGCTGGATTGTCAAATATCGCTTATCTATTTTTCCACTTTGAAGCTTCTTGCAGCGAAAATGTCTTCGGTGGAAAATTTTGCAAGAAAAAGCCTTTCATGAAAAACCACACAACTAATAATATTCGTAATATTGCAATCGAGAACTCGAGAATCGAGAGGAATGTGTACTAAATTTCAGCATTCAATAAATACATTTTTCGAAGTAGCAAAACCTTTAAAGTGCGTCCTCATTAAAATATGTGCTATGAGTGGACGTCAATTTTTTTATCGAATTTTTTTGAAAATTGAAATCATTACTCCGATGATGTCTTGTGTGCCTAACCTCAGATCTATTCATATTCCTTATTTGTTAGAGCAAAAAAAAAATTTAATTGTTTCCCTCCTATAGACCTCCCCGAGCGGACACATGAGAGGCATTTTACGCATTAGTATAGAGCTATATATCCGCGGGTGAGATGGAAGCCTCACCATCATTTTACTACGTCACCAAAAAACTTATTCGACGCAAAAAATAACTTATTCCCATAGACCGTGTTACGTTATCAAACACCCCTCGAACTTCAAAAGTTTTTCTTTTCCTATAATCATTATTCCGACAGTTACTCCTGCTCCTATTCTCAACTTTCTACAACTTTCTCTTTCAGTGGCCCCTTAAATAATCCTGAAAATGCGCCTTTTCCAAAAAAAATTGATTTGAGGGGTTTTACATAAAAAATAATACATTTACTGAAATCAGTACTTGGAGAACTACATGTCTACCAAGTTTCAGCCTTTCCGTTTGCCCTTTTTGCTGGTGCAAAAATATCTTTGGAAAAGGCAACCAACGAAATATCTGCGCCCTGAGGGCATGTATGACAAATTTTTAATTTTTTCTGATCTCAACATCACGTCAGTTACGCATGTGCCAAGTTTCCCTGATCTATTTCTACCCAATTTACTAGGAGAAATAAATTAGTTGAAAATGTCATCCCCAAAAATATGCCCTCAGGAGATGTATGGGACACTTGACATTTTTCCTGAACTCCGTATTTCAATATTCACCTTCATGTCAAGTTTCAGCTTTACATGTCCCTCCGTTGGATTTAAGCGAAAAAAAGGTTATTAAAAACATCCACCCCCAAATGACGTGCTCCCAGGACATTTACCTCCAACGTCGGAATTTTTCTGGACTCATCTTCCCAATAGGTACTTGCGTACCAAGTTTCATCCTTACATCATATACTGTATATAACATAGTTATAATTAGTGTCAGTCACTCAGTAACAATCGTTTATATATATTAGATGGGAAAACATGGGCAATATTAGCGACCGTTCATATTCCCTTTCATTTTTCCTGTTGAGAGATATACAAAAAAGTATTATGCTTAGTTTTGGGTATTTTCTTTCGTTACGCCTAATCCATTTTATTTCATGGAATTCTTAAGGTGTTCTTAATGAAATCGAAAAAATTATATTTTTAAATCTGAGCAATTTAAGAAAATTAGGTTAGGTTCGCCCAATTTTGAACCTAATTCCATTTGAAATAAAATTCATGTTTCAAAAATTGTATGTACTGATTAAACGGAAATGTAGTTTTCACCCAAAGTTGGAGGATTTGAAACAATTGGAAAAGTTTAGGCGAGATTACTTGAAATTATATTTTGAATGAATGTGCTCCATATCACCAACCATTGAGGAACGCTAATTCAGTTGATGACAGTGAATATTTAACGGGGTATTGGTTTGTATGAGGGAATAGTGCGAATGAAAGAATGCCCAAAGAAAGCATACAAATATCATGGGCTTTCGCGCCACTGATGTCGACTGGAGCAATTTATTAGGTCTGGGATAAAGTATCCGGAAGTTTTAGGGGGTTAAGCTTGGGGGGTTCGTGGTGCCACCCGACTATGCTTGTTCTGTCGCTATGTGTAACGGGCCGACGCCCTTCCAGTCGTGTCACGGCGCAACGGGCCACCGCCTTCCAGACATGTCGTCAGAGAAAGGAAAAGGAGGCATGGTGATTCAGGAGGCGGACGGAAGTCAGGGTGATAAGCTGAGGAGACAAGGGGAAAACGTATGAGGGGACATTATCTCAGGGATGCCGGAT
>CAJPEV010003741.1:0-28229 GCA_905338385.1 Darwinula stevensoni | reverse complement strand
TTAAAAAGGGGGGGGGGCGCCCCCCCCCCCCCCCCCCCCCCCCCCCTACGCCAAGGAGAAGTGAAGTATAGGGTGGTCCAAAAAAAAAGGGCACACGTTTCAAGGCCCATTTTAGGTTTTTTTTCTTTCAAGGAATTTTTTTTTCCGGACTTGGAATATCTTAAAAGATGACTTTGAAAAAAATTATTGAATTAGGGTTGCGAAAAATCGGCGCTGTGCCAACCGCATACGGCGGCAGGCACATCCAATCATCCTCGCTCCCAACGTCTGTTGAGGTCAACGTTTCATTCCCCCTTCTCATTAGTATCGGGCCGTCGAGTGGATGTTGGGTAGAGTTAGTGAGCGCAGCGCCGATTTTTCGTAACAGAAATTCAAAAATTTTTTTTTCCTAAGTCACAGTTTAAGATATTGCAAGACTGAAAAAAGCATTTTTGTAGCTAAATCTTTCTTTCCATTACATGTAACGGGAAAAAATATGCCTGAAAGCATCATGCCATTGAAGAGTTTTTTTTTGAGCCGCTGTATATTCTATCCCTCCCCTGCGTTCCCCGTAGCCCCATTGGCGAAATCCTGGCAACGCCACTGTTACTACACGCGATGTCACAAAGTAAAAAATCATAGGGAAATAGAATGGAAACAGAAATAGAATTTCATGCTTTGTCTACCTGGAACTGATCTATAAAAACCTGGCTGTATTCCCAGCAAACAAACATTCAATCAGCGTTGTATGAACGTTAATTTTGAACCTTCCCAACGTTATGGTGGCGTTGCATCTAACATTAAGTCAATATTTCAATGTCGCTTATAGTAATACTCAGATAAACGTACAAAACGTAAGGTTAGACATTCCCCAGGAAGCAAAGACATGTTCTATATCAGAGCTTCCTCTGAGCAGTGATTCAAAGTTTTGACGCTTTGCAGTTTTCATCTTAGACACGTTCCTAAATGACACTGCTGAATGTCGAAGCAGAAGCATTCCATCAACTTAGGTTGGTAACACTGGATAGGTTACTGGTCGTTTCTTTAAAAAAAATTACATTCCTTATTTGACGATTCCTGATTTGACTCCATGATACTACCATAAATATTATTCAAAAATGCGATTTAAGAAGATATCATAGTGCCAGAACACTGCTGTAATATTCACGCAACATTGGACTTTTGACGTTCAACGTCGATGACATTGTATTGATTCTAGGGGAACGTTCCCACAACGCTACAATATTTGCTGGGTTGATACTGTAATGTCAAGGTTGTCGAAATTTAATCCAAGTGACCTAGAGTAATTCAATGTGACCCAAAGAGCCCCATAATGACTCATAATGATTCAGAAGGGCCCAAGGTGACCCGTTGGAAAAACTTAAAAATATTTATCCTAGATTGACACAACTTTACTATTTAAAAAATGGACCTCCTAAAGTGATGAGAACTGACACAAGCTACCTCGAGCGGCTCGAAGTGACCCTGAGCGAAAAATGAGAAAGCTTGGATCATTCTGGAAATAATGAGGCGTAAGGTGAACTCAGGGTGAATGGATTGACCAATTTAGTAATACTGATTAATACAATCTCAATGTACACTTTAAGTCATTTTTAGTCGCTTTGGGTTACGTTGACCAAATTTCAAGATAAAAATAACGTTGGTATTACAGTCTTCACTATAGGTTGACATGTTGTTTTCAAGTGGTCCATGCAAGGCAAAATGATCTTCATGCAATTTACCTTATTTTCTTGCTAATCCTGGCTTCAGTTACACCGTGTGTACAAGAGAAACGTAATGCTAATACAGTGTCGAGGCAAGGTTATTAGCAGTTACTCAAAAGCAGGCAAGCAGTTACTCAAAAAGAAGTGGATATTGAAAATGAGCAAAGGCGGGTGCTGGTATTCAAGTGGTATTTCCTCAGAGCCACATAATGCTGTTGTTGCATTCAGATGAAATTGTTTGATTAAATTACTAGAAATTCCATTAAAATTCTATGGAATCTGAATAGAGTCTATTGAGATCATACAGAGTCTTTGTGAAGAAAAATATACCACATATCCAAAGTCGCACCAAAATTTGTTTATTAAAACTTTAATGACAATTCTCTTTACAACTCAAAATGCATAACTCTATTGGCTTCCATACATTAATGCATAGTTTCTTCTTTCATATAGCCAAATGCAAAGTCTGAGCAAACTGGAGTGAAAGAAACTATAATTTCAAATTATGTACTATTTTATACTTATACAAGGATACGCCTCATCCTTTCTCAGCACCAGAAAAATCTGACAAATCTGAAAGTTGGATTTTTTTTTCCAGCTCTAGAATTAGGAAGTGAAAGTTGCATTTTCTAACCGCTAAATATTTTATAGTTTTCAGCGAAAAACCATCAGGGAAAAGTCCCCTCCATGGGAGGAGAGCATTTTATTTTCCATGAAGCTCATACAGGATCAGCTTTTAGACGTATACACTAGCACTCACTGAGGATGACTAGCAACAATGGCAATTGATTTGCCATCACTCTTCTCTTCTGAGATCCTTGTTTGAGTGAATACCAGATTGGCAGGGCTGCAGCTCAAGCACTTCATAACCCACTATTTTACCTATAACTCTAGACCTTGCGCACCGATTGGATAGTTCCCATGAACTTTTTTGTTGTGGCCAGTTAATGTCTATCCAATTGTATCCATAATGTCACAAGATACAATAGGCAACTTTAATCTTTCATCGTAAAATTAAGTTTTTCACAAAAACAAGGAAAAGGATATATCAGAGCAGGTTTTGTCCCATGAGAATAAATTATAAGATTCCAAGGAATTCATGTAAAAATGTTCAGCTCTACATTCAGTGGTTTGGGTGCTAAAGTGCCAACAGACACACAGACATATGATGAAGTCCAATTTTCCAAGGTAATCAATGCTTTTTTCACATGTGTTATACATTGAACCTTTGTTTGATAAGCCTTTGGGTCACTTCATTCCAGTTTGAAAAATTATTGCTAGAAGTTGCCTTTTACAGTGTTTTTCACTTCAGTTAGACACTTTTTCACTTAACTTTGACACCCATGCATGAGGAACATCCCATGTATGTGTGTCTAACTCAAGTGAAAGACACTAGAATTTTACAGGATATCAGAGAAATGCCTATTTATGCTCCTAGCTTCAAAATCAGGTCAAAACATGTACCAGCACAAAAACACTGAACAATACATGCAAAACACTTGGAGAGGAATGTCCTGTATTTCCAGGAGAACCAAATACATTTTCAGAAAAAGAAATGAACATGTAAAGAGACAGCTTTCACCTTTTTTTGCAGTTCCTTGATTTTGTGTTGCTAGTGATGACGTCAATGCAGTCTTTGTAGATTTTGTCTTCTCCATTGTAAAGTCTGAACTCTAAAGAATCCCAAAGAGTAGCACTTTTTTTTTTTCCTCACCCAGCGTTTGAAGACACACTGACAAAACGAAGTTTTCATCCCTACATGGTGGGCCAAAAAAAATGGACAGTTTTCAACTATACCCTATGCTTCACTCACTGCATATATTTTAATGCAGTTTGTGGCATTTGAAAGAGGAATGTATAAGCTTTAAAAGGTTTTACTTATATTTCAAATTTATTCAACAGTTTTAGAAATTCGGGAGCTCATATGAACAACAAACAAAAACTGTGTTGCCACACACTTGGACACAGATGGCATGTTACCTTCAGCCGATGCCCATCCATCCCCACTGCAACAAAAACAACGCACTTTTTGTTTGTAGTTCATATAAGACTCAGAATTTCTGAAACTGCTGAAAATATTTTAAATGTAAGTACACCGTGCTTAGTCATTCCTCTTTCAAATGCTGCAAACCACATTAAAATGTATGCATTGAGTGCAGTATAGAGTATAGTTAAAAACAGTCTGGGTTTTTTTTTGGCCCACCCTGTACATAAAGACACTTATAAGGATATGAAGAATTCTCCCAAAAAATGATCCAAAAGCCAGTACAATATACTGAACTTTCCATGACAGACTTTAAAAGTAGACTCCCCTCCTACTGCCCAAAGCATAGCACTTGGTATATCTTCAGAAAAATATCTATACATACAGCCTTTAAAATTGCAACACCAAGAAGGAGTTGAGAAACAGAGTAAATTTGGTAAATAACTGTTTGCAGCTGGTTTGATTAGAGTTTCAAGGGTGCAGAATGACTGACTTTAATGCTAAGGTAGGTTGGAGGTCCTACTTATTGCCTCGAAGAAACAGCCAGGAGTTGATTAATGAAATGTGGACCAGGAACTCCTAATGGTGCCAAGAATTGAGTAATGTTTTAAGGTAATAGTATATTATAAAAGGAAAACCTGCCAAACATTCAAGGAATGGAGGAAGAAGGTGGCTCAAAGGATGTTGCCAGTTTTATTTTCTTCTCTTCTCAGGCCACTTTATTATTGTGCCATGATTGATTGTTTCACTGTGAAGCTCAGGTGAGATAATACAGGGTGACCCCAAAAAAACATTTCAAATGACCTCCTCCCAGCTCTCTCCAAAAAACAAGCCCGGTATGGTTTTTTTTGGGTCACCCCGTATCTCCAAAGTCAAATTTGCCAACTTGTTATTTTGTTTCATTGAATTCACTTACCTGGAGGGCATGTATCTGGCTAAACATCTCAAATTACTGATGTCTATGAAATGCTCAAATATACAGGCAAAATTGCTTTCAGCGGCATAATCCTGGTATGGCTACCATTAACCATTTGTATGAGTATTTGCTGGGGTTTCTCTATGAAGAATCACTTTACAAAAAGCCTGAACATTTTGAGGTGAGGGCCACACAGATACTTTGCTCTTCCCAGGCTAGGGTTCAATATAAAAGGTATTGCATTTGTCCAAGATTTAATTCTGGGCTGCACAGAAACAGAACCTTGGCCTGGCTTTTTACACCACTGCTCTACACCCTTAGAAAAGACTTGATCACTTTTAGGAGTTCATGACAAATGTCATTAATATCACTGAACTCCTTGGTAATGCAATTTAAAGGGCAGACAGTGCATTATGTATTATATATAAAGGAAATTCAGACTTAAAATAGCTTGCAAATGGGTTTGGTTCCAAGGAGGACAAGCCTCAATTCCTGGCTTCGCATTACAAACCCTGCCTACCCCTTCAAATCCTCAATGAAGAAAAGTTTCATCAGGAAACATCAGGCCAACTTAGCTCCAGATCCATTTGCCATTACAGCAGACTCCACTTTTTAGAATACTGCTTAATGGAATACAATTGTGTGGTCCTAATTTTCAACCATGAAGTGCAGAACGAAAAACATCACATGAAGGATTAAACTTTTCTTAAAATTGAAATAGTTTTTTAGAAAATCGCTGAAAAACAAATGTTTAATTTGCCTTAAATTTCCAAATTCTCATAAAGTCCCCAATGCCCTGTCCCTCCAGACTCACTCTTGTTTCATGGAATCAAGATCATGAGCAGCTCTCAATTGACTTTTTTTTTTCTTAAAGGGCTATGTGAAAGCCAAGACAGGAAATAGGAAAATAATAAAATAGTTTAAAAGTTATGAACAGTGCAGAAAAACAAATAGGTGTAAATTTCATCAAAATCTTAAAAAGAACACAAAAAATACAGTGTGTAAAAAAAAAATACAAATGTGCAAAAACAGAGAAACTTAATTGCTAAAAATAGAACAGAAAGAACTACATCTGCAAAAAAACATGCAAATGGCATTTAAAGAAATGACAAATGCACAAAACAGGTACTGTACTCAGGTAAGTGATTTGAACTTGATGGTTTTTAGATCTACACCATTTGAGAGAAAAATACACTGTTCATTTACATGATAAAATTAGACAATGATATGCTGTAATATCAATTCTTTCTAGTCCCTCATAATGAAGACCCAGTCCTGAATCCTTTAGGATCACTTTGACAGAAGCTTGAAGAGTTTGTCCATTTTGCTCTCAATTCTGAAGAGGTGTTGCTTACACCCTAAATGAGGCATGTAGATGCAGTTCTACTAGTGAACTCATCTTGGCACTTCTTGCACTCAGGTGCCAACACATCATACTTCCATTTGAGAGCATTATAACTCTGTTGGATTATATGCTCCTGGTTGGTCCTGGAACTGAGTGAAACATTTTTTGGAAAAATCACCTAGGAGCACATATTTTTTGGGGATATTTTCCATGAAATTTTTTCACTTTAGCAGAACAGGCCAAATGATAAAAAACGAAATTCAGAAAACAAAAGCAGAAAGCTCTTGAGGTTTTAATTTCAACGAAAATGCTACGTCTAGGGTACATCCTATGGGGCACATTTTTTGTGGGTTAGTTTTTCCCATCAATTTTTTGCTTCAGTGATACAGGTAGATACGGAAAGCTGAAATTTGATGAACATGTATTTATGGGGATTTTGAATTTAGCAAAAATCCTACAATTAGGATATGGCACCCTGGGGTGCCTTCTTGGGTCAGGGGGGCTGCAGTAAGCTCAAAATCTTTTTCCTTCAGAAAACAGTCAAAGTTATGCTTTAAAAGTATTATGAAGGGATCTTCAGTGGGGAAGTTGAGAATCTCCCTGCTTTTAATGTTGCCAACCTCATGTTGGCAGTGACATAACACAACCCAAAGTAACTTCACATCACAATGAAAAATGCCCAAATTCCATCAAGTTAACTCTTTGCACTGTTTTTCTCACAATGCTATGAACATTGTCGGGCCATGCTGGAAAGTCAACTGCAGAAGGATAAACCACTCAAGAAGGTGCAAGCACCTAAGGTGCACAATTCAAATGATTTAATCTATTTATTTCCATCATCTGAAGGCACAACCATTGTTACTTTATTGGCCCAAAGTGCAGACAAACTCACTCGTTTGTCCATATACAGGGTATTTCAAAAGTCCTTACTCATATGGAAATTAAATAAAAGCATACCATGTTCTAATTGCATACCATGTTGTTGTTTGCACATTTCAAGTCTATCTTGGAGGGATCTTCAGACATTGTTAAGTATGCCTGGAGTAACTTTGGTGAATTCATGCACAAATAGCTTCCTTCAACTGTTCAAGGTTCTGTGGCATAGAAGTGTAAACAACAGATTTTAAATGGCCCCAAAGGAGAAAGCCAAGGGCAATAGATCACAACCTTGAGGAGGTTATTCAATGAGACCACGATGTCCTATCTACTTATTGGGCATAGTTTTATTCAACCAGGGGTTGTGCTAGGTTTCTTGCCCTGGCCTCCTGCCCCTGCATTCTGGGGGTCCCAGGACCCTGGGATGCACAGGCAGAGGGCCTAAGACTGCTGGATTGAATATCATACTGCTTGGTTGGTTATGCTAAGTTGGCAAACAAACTGGGATTGCTGGACTTTTACTTTAGGGGAACTCTTCAAGATTCCCTGCTTCACTTCACTTGGAAAGTAATCCCCTTAATTATCAGGGGACCCTTCCATATCAGACCTGAGGGTCTCAAGGACCCCTATAGCAAGAAAACTAGCACAACTCCTGCATTCAACCAAACACACAAGTACTTTTAATGCAAAATGGGGCAGTACCCTGTTCTGATGAAAGAAAACTTCATATCTGGAATGAAGTAGAATGTCATCCAAATAGGGTTATAAATATTTCTATGAAATTGTGAAGTAGGTGCCATTCACTGTACCTTTAAAAAAATAAGGTCCTAAAAAATTTTGTCACCGTAGATTGCACACCAAATCATAACTCTGGGATCATTCTGCACATGAGTTTCTTCCACCCAGTGAAGTGACAAATCAGCTCAATATCAACAATTGGGGTGATTGATTAACACGTTGAAGTAGAAAATGGCCTCATCACTGAAGACTGTGTCTATCAGGATTGTTTATTGATGTTCAAGTTTCTCAAATATCCAGTCAAAAATTTATTCCCTTCAATCTGCATCATTGCTGTGAAGTTCATGAACCAGATGCACCTTGTATGCATGAAACTTATTCCTTTTTAAATTCTGAACACCCAGTTAAGTTTGCCCTTTTTTGGGCCACCCTGTACCTCATAGCATTCAGCAAGGAGTCAGGTACCAAATTTAATCTATATCCCTCAACTCCTTCTTGGTGTCATAATTTTAAAGGCTGTGTATCTACATATTTTTCTTAAGATATGGCAGGTGTTTTGGGCAGTAGGAGAAGTCTACATTTACAGCCTGTCCTGGAAAATTCAGAACACTGCACTCACTTTTAGATCCTTTTTGGGAAGAATTCTTCCTAGACCAGGACTTCCCAACCTTTTTCATGCGCGACCCCAAATATCATGATCATACCACTCAGGACCCCAAACACTGGTTGGAGTTCAATAGGCCCTCCCATCTATGCACTAAAATCATTAATAAATAATAAAAAATAACTTTGCATTTAGTTGCCAGTTCACAACCCCAAATATGATCTCAGTGACTCCAGATGGGGTTATGACCCATGGGTTAGGAAGCCCTGTCCTACAATGTCTTGGAGATAAACTGCTCATTCTCAAAGTCATGTTCAGTATCATCAAGTCTCCTAGCCTTTTTTTTTTCAATAAAAAAAAGTCAGCATTGTGGCTTGGTACATGGATGTTCAGAATTATAAAGTTGTAAATTGTAAGTTCTAGGTTAACTGGGCTGAGCTTGCTGTCATATTCTTGCACCTACATCAAGATTCTTCAGCATGAGAAATAATGACTAAGTGATACAGCTTGGAATTCAGGGGAGGCCAAGGTGTGCTACATGTAAGGAAAACAGTTCTTATAACATCTTATCAATATTCCAGGCAGTTCATTTAATAGGTCAATCAAGTTATTAGCATGTAGAAATATTATTACTTGATGTGTGCAATATTTTCACCATCAGAAGTATATTCATATATCTTTTCATTTCAACAGGCTTTACAATAGAGGAGACAAAATGCACAAAACTGCATTGATGTCATCATAAGCAGCATAAAATAAAGGAACTGCAAAAAAAAAAGTGAATGCAGTCACTTGACATAATTTCTTATTCTAAAAATGCATTTGGTTCTCTTGGACATTGTACAGGACATTCCTCTCCAAGTGGTTTGCCTGTATTGTTCTGTGTTTTTGTACTAGTGCATGTTTCAACTTGATTTTGAAGCTAGGAGCATAAATAGACATTTCTCTGATATCCTGTGAAATTCTAATGCCAATTTCAAACAATTTTTATATGAAATAATTAACTTGATAAATGTATGGTATCCAATCAAGTTATGCGTTTGAATTGTAAAGAGATTATATGTCATCCAAAGTTTTTCTTAATATGAGAACATACCATATTTATGTAAATGAATGGAGTTCTAATGCTAGCATTGTTGTGCTTCTTGTAGATGGTTTGCATAATCTTAAAATTTTGAAAATAATTAAATTGGGGGGAAATAATTTTTTATTAGGTAGTCCAACAGGACTTCTCTTTAGGGGTACTGGGTCTGTGAAGTACTGGTCCAAGGAAGTCCTAAGACTACCTAATTTGTGATTTCCCCCAAGCTCAATAGATTTCAATGATGTGAGGTTATTGAAGATCATCTACAGGAAGCACAACAATGCTGGCATTAGAAATCTATTTAATTATATAAATATGATACATTCTCCTATAATAAAAAAAGAAAAAAGAAAACCTAAAATTATATAAAATTCTTATATTTTAAACATAGAGTATCTGAGAAGACTACCTCTATTGAGATTCTATTGAATTTTTTACAAGAAATGTTGATGAGACTCTTTAGCTAGATGATATGTTTTTCTAAAAAATCTACATAATCTCTATTGACTCTCATTAAAATTGCATTGAATTTTAATTGAATTTTTCCTACAGAAATGTCATAAAACTCTCTCTTCCGGGTGGCCACTCAACATCTCCCAAACTACTTGGGCAGGAAACTGATTAATTTATCATTTTTAACCCTTATAGTGCCATGCGTCCAATCCATAGGCTTGATTGACAAAACAGGGTGGTGCAAAAGTGGATATACAGTTAATTGTTTACTCCTTATTACTATTACTTTTATTTATTACTTTTTCAGTATGTCAGTAACAGCCATTTTCATTGCTCAAAAGTCAGGTTCCCTGCCATTATCCTCTACCTGCTAATACAAAATGAAATAAATTACTGGTGTATACCTACTTTTGCCCCACCCTGTATATAGTTCTCATGGCACTACATTGGATGATCATTACTCATTTAATAAGGGTGGATTTTTGAACAGAGCATTATCCGATAATGCAGCTTTATTTACCGGATTTATAATGCATTTTCTCTGAAATAAAGCTGCATTATCGGATAGTGCTCTGTTCAAAAATCCATCCTAAGTTNAACAGAGCATTATCCGATAATGCAGCTTTATTTACCGGATTTATAATGCATTTTCTCTGAAATAAAGCTGCATTATCGGATAGTGCTCTGTTCAAAAATCCATCCTAAGTTTTTCTTTTTCTCTATATGGGAAAATTTTCAATTTTTCTTCATAAAAGACTGAATGGTATATTTTCCATGTGCCTAGGACAAAATTCCACCATGAATGAGTTAAATGCTTCATGGCAAAGCTGACTTTTAAAAAACTCTCAAATTTCAGATTTTTAGAGTAACAAAATGAAAATATTTTATTTCTGAAGATATTGTAGCAGAATTATGGAAGAATCATACTTGTACTTGGACTCAAACAAAATTCATTGAAGATAGTTAAATTTGGCCAAATGCACAACTTTGAACTTCTAATTAAAATTTTTGAGCATGGTAAAAAATATCGAAATGTCTTCAAATTAGTCTAATGAAGCATGCAGGTAAGCTTAACCCTGGATTCATTACAAGCATTCTCTGCTCGAAATTTATGAGATGGTAAATTAACATATGAAAATTTAAAAATGGTTACTCTTCTAAAAATGGCAAAGGAAAACTTATTTAGAAGTTGTGATAGTCTGATTGAAATGTCTAAAATGAGATATTAACCAGCTTTCTGGCCTGAGCAGTCTGGGAGATGATGCTTTTGTCTGGGGGCTCTTCTTAACCTTCCCTCAATCTTGAAAGGGGCATAGCTCAGAGATGTTGGATCTGTGTAACATATAAAGCCATTCAACTCAACTTCAAGTCAGTTCTTTATTCCTGAATTAGGTAAAGTCTCTAGAGTCGTCTAATGACGAGAAAATAAAATAAACCATATGAAAATTACGAGGAGCAGTTGAAGACAGGCCGAAATGTAGATGGTGCAAGAAGCGAGAAGCACTCTCAAAGACAGGAGAGAAAAAGAATGAAAATGATTCACATCTACGGATGCGGAGGAGCTCACCACTCGGAAATGTCTCTCTCTACCGATGGACCCGGAAGACGAGCGAAACGCGTGGTGGCGCCGCGAAGGAAACGAAGACACGAAGAGAATCCAGACTCTCCCAGTTTTTCCAGGCCGGTTTGCAGCGGATGCCAGCCTCTGGACGGATTCGCCGCCGGGTGGCAGCCGAGACCCCGAGTCTCCAGGGAGGAGGCTCTCGTTTCCAACTGTTTCGGTCACTGGTTAGGTGTTGGTGGAAAGGGCATTGCCGACAGGCCCTAGGAAGAGCCGAGCGCACGCGCATTTTTCCCAGGGAAACAACACCTCCCCTTCGAGTGAGTCCGGTTCAACCACTTTTGAGCTTCGACTCACATCACTGCCATTTCCAGGGGTTTTCAGTTCAGCCCCGTCTTCCGTGACAGAAACATCGAAGACGAGGTGGTCACCAAGACTGATGACCCGCTCCATACTTTCCGTCACCGAAATCCAGCATCTAGCATCATCCTGGACGATCTGAACGCCCGCATGCCCACTTTGGTTTCCAAATGGTAGGGAAATTGTACAGGGTGGCGCATTTAAAAGTAGCCCGTAACAACCATCACACACTTGTCGAGTTGGAAGAAAACATCCAAGCAGAAATTGCAGCCATTCAAGAGAAGAGTCCGTGGCAATGAACTGCCTGAAACGTGCTCAGCAATGTCTGGATGTGGAGGGAGGGCACTTCTATAGGTGAGTGATACAGGCTACTTTTAAGTGCGCCACCCTGTACAATACTGGGTGTCCTTGAAGTAACTACCTATGGTCAACTTCTTTATGTAAACTAAAGTAACTATATTGCGTACGCAGATGGACAGTTTGTATGATGTTACATCTTTTCTCCTTCCGCTTTGGTGTGACTCAATTTACTTGACCCTGTCACTTCAGATTCAATAATAAATGTGCTGCTCTTAGATAGTCATTTAAGGATAGGACTACCATGTCTCAATATGAATAAATATGTGCTTATGCAAAATAAATACATATGAAATAAATGCAATCAAAATAAATACAAATAAAAAAATCATGACAAATAATCCAAATAAATTCAAAGAAAAAATTAAAATATAAATGCATAATCATTAAATAAATATCCCATACAGCACGGCGACATCCCAGGGATGTCCCCAACTGGACGACTTGTCCCAGTTGGGGGAAAGAACGACTTAACTTCCCTCCCTCTTTGCCATTATTCTCAAATTGGTCAAGAAATTAAGATCGGAGAGTTCTAGAAGATCGAGTAGAGACACCTTACTTAATAAAGGGTTGTCTTGTATGGTAGGAAATGAGTCCATTTAAAAAAGAAAGGTACCCAGCTATTTTGATATTGCTGAGATGTCCACGCAAGTATGTAGTATCTGGGACTTCTCACTTGTCCCTAGGCGGTATCTTGGGATACACTTGTTCTGCAAGAAAGAGACATACCTGCATAGGCGGCGATTTGTTGAGAAATTTGGGGGGGGGGGGGGGGGGGGGGGGGGGGGNGGGGGGGGGGGGGGGGGGGGGGGGGGGGGGGGGGGCTCAGAGGCAGTACTCCAAGTATTCCTTATTCTTCTGCCAAATTTTTAGGGGGGCTCAAGCCCCCTGAGCCCCTATGAATCGCCACCTATGCATACCTGGGATGTCTTTGCACCCAGACATTTGATATCCCTAAGATGTTCCTAGTAGTTATCTCTGTGACTCGTCCCAAAAGGGATATCTTTGGGATGTTCTTGTATTTTGCGGGAGGAAATGAATAGAGAATACATAGGGTGGCGCAAAAAAAAAAACGCCTACGCTAGCTTTGGCAGACTCCCTCTCTCATGCTCAGTCTTGCTCTCATAGCATGTGAATGATTTATACATCAAATGAAAGGCCAATTTAACCACTTTTCAACCATGTAAGTATTATGCATGTATCCTGCTTAGTTTTTGAGATATTCGATATTATTCTGTAGCGAACCCCAGGGGGTCACAGGATATGGGGCACGAATGCCTCGCTTCATATGGGGATCAGACCCAATGTGGTCAGTAGATAATCAAGAAGGTTGCGTGTTCTTTTAGATGGTAATTTAGCAAGGGAGAAGCGAATCTCTTTTAGCTCCGCTGAGTCTAAGTAGGAAGGAAGGTACGTCCTTAGATCAACGTTAACAACTGGGCAGAATTTATTGGATACTTAATGGGGGAAAGAACGGAAGAAGGAATACAGGGAAGATGCAGCCTCACGTTCCACAGTGGTACAAAAGTCGGAAATTCTTGGACAAAATTCATATTTTGAAAATGGAGGAAGAAAAATTATTTTGTCGCAAAAAGTTACGGATTGAAGTCCTTGTCCGGCATCGCTATTTCTAAAGGCATTCCTCTGGTCCTTTATTGGCCTTTACGTGGTGCAAAGGTCATGGATTGGAACTTTTCTTAAAATATTGAAACTTGATGCGAAATTGTGACAAAAGTTTGTCATGTAATACGGCTGTTCTTGTCGCTGTTTTTTCATCAAGTGCGATCTGAAGGTGTACCTGAAGGTGAGTCTTGCTTATTGTATGTACAGTTTTACTCCTGATGTATATGCATAACTCATGTTATTTATTAGATCCTGTGTAGTCGATTAATAAACTACTTCTAATGACAAGGTAAATTTATCTAGTGAATTTGAAATACTTCTCAAGATTTCTCAGGAAATTCCTTATAGGCCAATGAGCATCTATTAATGAAGAATAAAATCAGCCCCTAATCTCCTGCGCCCAGCTGCGCCTAAAGTTAGGAAATTTTTTCATATTGTTCATCTCGCAATTTCTTCAGAAAAAGCCAGTGCCTTTAACCCGAAGGGACCTCTACAACATCATGAGGCGGATGAACCAAGCCGACCTTGCTGCCTCAAGTGTCATTCCTGTTTCTCAAGCTCATTCAAGTCCGCTACTGAACAAGCAAAGCCAAGTTTTTCATGAATCAGGGCAGTGTGAATTGTTGAAAAGTCCCGAGTCTTCAAGAAGTCTTGCCTTGGTTCTTTGGGCTAGGTCTTGCAGAAAGACCGAGAGGTTTTCAGACAGCAATATCAATTGACTGGAATTGGTCTTTAAAAAATGTTCCTAACTTTAGGCGCAGCTGGGCGCAGATTAGGGGCTGATTTTATTCTTCATTAATAGATGCTCATTGGCCTATAAGGAATTTCCTGAGAAATCTTGAGAAGTATTTCAAATTCACTCGATAAATTTACCTTGTCATTAGAATAGTAGTATATCAATCGACTACACAGAATCTAATAAATAACATGAGTTATGCATATACATCAGGAGTAAAACTGTACATACAATAAGCAAGACTCACTTCAGGTACACCTTCAGATCGCACTTGATGAAAAAACAGCGACAAGAACAGCCGTATTACATGACAAACTTTTGTCACAATTTCGCATCAAGTTTCCATATTTTAAGAAAAGTTCCAATCCTTGACCTTTGCACCACGTAAAGGCCAATAAAGGACCAGAGGAATGCCTTTAGAAATAGCGATGCCGGACAAGGACTTCAATCCGTAACTTTTAGCGACAAAATAATTTTTCTTCCTCCATTTTCAAAATATGAATTTTGTCCAAGAATTTCCGACTTTCGTACCACTGTGCGCTGGCTTGATTAATTTCTGTCCTCACGTGAGACCCAAGAACCCTCCCTTAGTACCTTGTGTGCGAGGGAGCCCAGCTGCGAAGAAGAATGTTTCTGAGAAGAGTCCATCGTCGAGGCGAAGTCTGCTACAGGGAAGGAGTAGAAGCTTTCAAGGCTGGGCTCCTAGGCATCGACAATCCTGGTCGAGACGAAGATAATGCCACGGCTTCTGATTTAACAGAGAAAGAAATTCCCCAAAGTTCTCCCTCGCTGCGACGAAAGAGAATTAGTTGCTCCTTTTCTCCCGAGCTGCAAGTATAACAGGAGTAGAAGTTATACGGACCGGGACAAAAAATAAGTTCTTTAAATTTTAATCCAAGATTAACTTTAAAAAATGGCTGAAAGTATGAAAGTTAAGTAGTTCAAGCTCGATATATGCCTTCCACCATAAAGGCAAAAAGAGCAAGTACCTTTCCCAACAGAAATATTGTGTCCTGGTTGAGAAGCCAACAAGGACAAAACCGCCGAGACTGATACCCAAGCAACATGTACATGCAAGTGAAGTTCATGTGACGTGCAATGTCATTTGATTGAAATCACGTTGTATCGACGTTACATTGACGTCATGTGTTAATTGAGTATGTCCAACGTCTAAACAGAAGAGCTGGCTGCTAAGTACTTACAGTGAAGTGAAGACTCTGAAATCTTCTCCGTTGAATGACCCACCAATGAAAGAGAACACGGGAAATGCAAAACCAAGCGATAGAAAGCCGAGGTGTGAACGTAAGGGCGACGGACCTGGTATTAAGAGGATGGAAAAAGGAGTCGAGGTAGGGGTGGCGGGGTGACCTTCAACTTGCCTGAGGGGTATGGCTCGGCCTGCTTCCTCCGCGAGTCTGGCAACGGAGGGAGATACGTAAGGGAATGCATTTGAGAGACTCGGCAAGAAGCAAGTCAGGATATAAGTCTTCTATACATTGAGAAGTCCGAAGCTGTTGCATCGGCCATTGACCTGTCTACGCCATTCATCACTATATTATCAGATGACGAATGATATATTACAATAATTCAATAATTAATTGTCAATAATTCTGATGACCAAAGGGGTCACCAGTACCTGTAGATGCTGCGAACTCGACATACGTGACACCATTCAATTCAGTACTGAATTGGCTTCATTTAGACAAGGCTGTCCAGAGGACGCTAGTATTCTTTAATGATCATCTGCTCAATTCGCTTTATTTTGACATATCGAGCTTTCACTGACAATGGGTAACATGCACCGGATCCGTTATCTGATCGGTAATCGTCTACGGTCTACCGGTAGATCGGTAATCGTCTACCCCCCCGTACTATATACATCTAAGATGTGACCCACTGCAAAATGTAGCTGTACTGTATAGCTGCATGGACAGCTGTGCCCACGCTTTCAACCAATTGGGCCTCTACAGCCCGTTGCCAATTGGAAAGACATTGGAAAGACACACACCACACCCTCGTCCCTGATTGGTGCTAAATAAGCGATATATAACGTAAACAACATGCACATTCTGTCTTTCGCGTTTTGCTTCACCTGTTCCTGTGCAGACAGTGGAGCAAGTACATATTATTGTTTTCCCCTTTTTACTTGAATATATCTATTCCATTCATGGTAACATAAGTTGTTCGTGTTCTTGTGAACAGGCCATGATTGCTCGCGAGTTTTATGCACTCATTATGAGGAGAGTGCTGTCGCTTGGTTACAGGCGCAAGGCATACTACAGGACCCAGCGGTACCTCCTCGATGTACCCGTCCTGGATGTGACGGGGACACGCAATTCATCACCCGCCGGAAACGAAAGCCTGACCATCGCGACGTACCCGGCGTTCAAATGTAAACAACGTGGAGAAATTTTGCCTCATCTAACTTACTCTTCTCTACTCCCTACTCTTTTCTCGTGGCATCGACTTCAGATAGGGCATGCACATCAGTAGACGCGGTAGCGCCTATTACCTTTCTTCAACCCCTTCCGGCCGAAAAATTCAACTTCTTCGTACTCCTCTCAAAGTGTAACAACGTGAACGAAATTTGGCGCGCTTCTTCCTCTCACAACAGAGAATCGCTCCAGCTAATTTGAAGCTTCATCTCCCCGGGGTTGCGGAGAACACTGAATCACTGAGGTGAGGTTGAGGTTGGGATTGAAGAAAGGGAAAACCTTTGAGAATTGGTTTTTACATTACTACAAGCTCCCTTTGTCGCGATAATGGCTTCCGCGCCATCCTGTGGTCGGTTCCTCTGTTTCCGCCCTTCTACGTCCGCCGACGGACCGAGCGTCAGGATAGGATGGCCTTACTGCTCCTTTCCCGCGATTAAGTGAGATCAAAAGGGGAATCGGGTGCGGATGAGAAAGCCAAGTTGTGCGCCAAAAATGAATGTGGTAGAAACCTGAGGACAGACACAAACAAATTCCAAATCCGAAGTACCTATCTTATGTTTTCGGGATGAGTGATGGTCTAGGGCTGCTGATAGAAGTAACGAGCAAAGTCACCCAGCAAAATAAGGTCTTGCGCTGAGTACGCTGGAGGTAGGAGAGAATTTAACCTCGTCAGGGAGGCACTCAGCAGGCAAGCCCGATACAACTACAAATGTCGTAAAATCCTCCTCTGAGCGGGCTGCTTTTCAATGTTAACGCTCACTGTGGGTTTATCACAGGAAATTTTAAAGCGAATTTCTCAATCGTTCTCAGAGCAAAATCGATGCCTATTTTCCCGCTCAACACAAAACTACATTGGGGCAGCTAATATTACCGAAAACCACCTTTATCAATAATTTTGGCTTAACCAATGAAGCTTCTACTTATCCATTTGCAGAACTAGACCTTGCAGTATACCAAATTTCAAATTTAAACTCATTATTATTATTATAAAGAAATGTTTTTGGGATATACAATCAATCTAAAAATGTGAAACCATCCCCTGTAGGATTGAAATATCCCTCCTAAGGAATTGGTCTCCAATATTTTGCAATATTTAGCTTGTGTCATAGAATCCTCATAAATTGCATCACCTCAGTTTTACAATGATAGATAACTATGAATTCATTATTTCTGCTCTCATCTAATCAGTCTCCAGTAATGTGAATATGCTAGCAGGTTCAGTCAAGGTTGTGGTGAAACATAACCATGGCAACTCATAGACAGAGTAGACATCTGACAGAAAGATGCTGCATTACACTGACCCAGACTATCAGAGACTGTGAAAGCAGTTAAGCTTCTTGCCAGTTATGTGAGAATCAAACCTGTAAAATGTATCTCATGGGTGGAGTTAAGGGGGTCATAACCCCCCCTTGGGCATCCCACTGCATCCATGTATACTTAGCTCTTACAAATTTAATATGCTTGCATCATGAACTAAGCCTGAGAAGGGCAGAAATGAAAACTTTCTCAGTAAACCTCTAAGATTTTGTACAAGCACAGCGACAGGAATTAGAAACTCCCCAACAGCAATTTGAAGGCATCAGAGCAAGCAAGAAGAAAATTGCAACAAGGTCAAACATGGTCTTGACATTGTCCTTTTTTTTACCCATAAAAAAGGCATTCTGTATTACCATTAAAGGTCATTTGTTGTTGCTGTGGAATGCACCAAGGTAAAAGCAAAGACAGCTAACAGCATTGACAAATGCATAAAAAAAAGCCACAATGTTGAAAAAGAATCCAAAATTTCTTTCGCAGGCCCACAGCAGGCATGAATAGAACTATTCAGTCTGGTTCCTTGAAGGCCACCAGGTAGACCCATGAAAATACTTTGTAATTAGCATCGCAACAACACGATCACATCCAATCATTTATGAGAATGTTGCAACTTTATACTCATTGACCCAATTATTTTCTGACATGCTAAATTACCTCTTTTTTCAAAAGGCAATGCTTCTTAACATTAGCTTGCCTAAAGATCCAGTTGCAGTTTATCCACTTTACACCAAATGTGTTTCCATGTACTGCAACATTTCAATGTCAAAAAAGCAAAGATCACCAAGCATATATATATTTCTGTATCTGCCTCAATACATCTGGACAAAAGTAGCACCAGTGTGATGCAAGTCAATCACTGTGACAGCACCACATGTCCCCAGGGGACCAAATGGGTGCATAAAAGCTTAAGGAAAGGACATCCCTCATTCTGCATGGCCAAGGGAGGAATCCATTCAGGCCTTTTTTCAGTGGCATGATTTTGAAGAACTGCATCCAAACCCTGGATAAAATACAGATCATACAAGAATCTTTGAGCATCCATGCTATTCCCAAGTGTACCACTGCAACAAATGTCTTATTTTAAAATAATAATCAACTAACATCAGCATTGGAGTTATATAATATTAGCAACATGATTCTGACAGCAATGAGGAACTGAGTGCAAAATATTGGCATATTCAAGGTAGAAGTGAAAGTTGGAATAACACTGGCTCAATCTGACATATGTAATATGATTGCATCCATATTTACATTGCATTTATAGCATTTATAACAGAGAAGCCTCAAGCATGACCAGAAAATGCTTAATGAACTATAAGCACAAAGGATTGCTGAGTTTGAGACGGGAGAAAATCGATGCAAGCGTGAACAGAAACCCAAGCAATATTCTCTTTCTTCTTTCTGCCAATCACTGAGAGAAAGGAGACAGGAGCTTTTATGGTTATTTCAATCTATCGTAAATCCATGGATATGTCAAGAGTCACACAAAGAATTGCATTCAGACTGCAACTGAGTTCTGTGTGAGAGCATGGAACTTATTATTATATTGTGTGGAACTTTCCTGAGATATGCTCCTATCTTGTCAAAGGAAAAGGTATAAAAAATAAAAGAGTCCCAGTTATCTTTGTCTTGTTTGTCTTTTCACTTTGAACATGGCAGAATGCTTACATATAATTTTTCATTTTTATGAAAATTCAGGAACAGATGTTTTTACTTATTCGATTTCCATGCAGAGGATGTCCTGCTTGATGAGGCATCCAAGTCCAAACCATCTAATCAATTTTACACACAAACACAACAGTGAAGGCCTGGGAGATAAAATGGACTTAAATTGGGATATGTGCTTCTTGCACTCAGTTCCTCAAATATTGCTTAGTCCCATCAGACGCTCCTCGACATATAGTCAGTAGTGGCTCAAGGTGTCTTCACCGAGCCACTTCAGATTCGGCTAGTTTTCATCACCGGGACATTTAATAAGGCAGATCACCGTCCACCAAAGCCTGCACTATAAAACAAGCCTTCATCCGACTTGGACGTAAAATTTCATTGACAGGCAGAGCAATACTACCTAGTCTATCAAATAGTTGTGGTCACAAGGAATTCAATCATCAAAAGCCAACATCAACTTACATATTAACTACTGAAATGCCTGAGTATAGATGAGTCTCTTTTACCCCATAACACCCCATGATCCTCAAATGGGGATCTAATAATTTTTTCAATTTGTAGAGAATACTGCAACATTAATTTTTGTAATAAGTGCCAGCATGAAGAGTCATATTATTTGCCTTGCTTTATTGCTTTGAAATTACAACTCCATAGTAATCTACTGATAAATAATACTACTGATCATGAAACTAGTTTTTTAGCATAAAAACTTAGCCTTTCCTATGGACAACATAGGTTAGAATGAAGGCTCACTCACCAATAAGTGAAATATTGCAGAACTGGAAGAATCCCATCGACTGGCTCTTGTTATGCTAACGACTATTTTGTGCTTATGGCTGATAAATGGTGCAGAACAGAAAATGATGAAGATGAAGAACTTATTCCAGCATCTTTTAACAACAAAAGATTGCATATCACAATCAAAACAAGCTTCATACTATACAGTATGATATTAAAAGAAATATAATATAAATGACAATATGCAGTATCACAGGTCACATCTGGATTAGAATCGAGTCAGTTTGATGGGAAAATTCTCAGTAATGAGATGATCATCATTGAAGATCACCACAATGTTCACCTCAAATTCTGTGAAATAAGAAAGGAGAAAAAGAATGCACTCCAAAGATATTTAATTTTACATGACAAATCAAATGTTCAAGGATACTCACCAACTTTGAAGTTGGCAGTCACAAGAGTGGGACAGGTGAAGAGTCTAGGAAACACCATGTGGATAGGAAATGGAAGACCTCTCATAACATCTCCTTCTCCTATTTGAATGTTCTGCACCTCAGTGGCTGTGAAGAAAGAGAGAAAAAATAGACTGCTCTGGATATTGCACCCTATAACTTATAGAGTTCATAAATTCAAGTGAGAGTTAAATATGTCTGCAGTATCAAATACTGACCATCTTTCGCATAACCCTCTGCACAACCACAAGTCTCAACTCGAACCAACTGCAGCTCCACAGATTTTATGGGCATATCACATTCTTCTATCACCAACTACATCAGGTTAGGAACAGATCACAGACTCATTGATCCTCAAGAGTGGATAAAAAATTCAAGGCTTCTATATGTGAAGACACAATGCAATGACTTACCTCCCCAGTAAATGGTTTGGTGATGCAGCAGCATGTGGAATCTATTTTTCCCCTCACTTTGAAGGAAGGAATTCGAGATTTATCTTTCACATTGGAGAGTGAATCTGGAGTTATGGTGAATTCCACTGGCTTCTTAACTGCTGCTTCTGCATGTTCCTATAAAATGCCAAAGAATATGTACAGGGTAATGTATGAACTACATTGATGCATAATTAAGACAATATGATGCAGGTTGGCCTAATCGATATTGTCGGAGCAACATATCAATTTGATATGGAGCTTTCTGAAATTAATGCACCCAAAAATGGAAAATGTAAAGCACAATTTTGCATATATCTCACAACTGGGGCAAAACATCCTCCTGAAAATTTAAGAGCTTCATTACCATATTATTCTCATGTTATTCTGTAAATTTGGTGAAATTTAAAGGTCAAAGGCCTTCAATTTTTTTAAATATAAAATGACTGTACATGATAATGAGCTTGAAATGAAATCCATAATATAGAGCTAAAAGAGACCTTTAGAAGGAGTCCTAAATGAACATTCTACGACAAATAGCTAAGGAGTTATAGAAGAAAGTCTGATAGAGGTCAGTCTGACCAGCTAAAATAGGTCAACATTTTGTGACCCGCCATGGACACACCTTTGGTCAGAAAAAATCTACTTTGGATTTCCCACTTTTGGGCCAAACACTACCTTTGAACCAAATTTCAGTCAAATCGCTGATGGTCAACCAAGAAATCAAGGGAAAATTGGTTGATTTGACATGGAATCACCTATGTTCAACATTAAAGGTTAGATTGTTAATCTGCAACAGTATGACTTCAATCATAAAATGCCAGTGAAACAGGTATGGGTGGACAGGGTTGCTGCTTGAGTTTAAAAAAAATATTAGTTCTTGACCAAGACAGGGGGAAAAAACCTATCGAGCAACATGCATTCTTCCATTTCATGATGGACTAATAAGATGAATGAAACATGAGAGCATTTTCATTTGATATTTTCTATAAATTCCACAGGAGACCCAAGATAAACTTTCATTTTTTAACCTTTATTGAGGGAATGAACAAAGAGACATCAATATCAAGAGCAGACCCTCAACCATTTGGATGAGACAATCTCCTGATGCTAAGGGTAGGATGACAGTGCATGCATGCTACTATTCAACTAAAAATCCAACCAGCATCAAGATGTAAAGAAGCACATTTCCAATAGATGGGTTCCAATGAATGAGGCATAAAAATAAAGACAGAAGATAGGTGAGGCTAGATGGATAACAGGATGCCCTCTTTAAGAATTCCAACATAATGAAGGAACTTGCTTTGTGTCCATGAGCTTATAGACAGGGAACATTTTCCACAGTCCAAGCATCTGCACAATTTTCCACACAACTTCATTATCTTCCCCTTGGGAGCTTGTTATCAAATCATAAAATCCATGCTACTGCATATCAGATGAATAAAGAAGAAAGTATCTGATTTCTTATTATATGCATACCTTTCCCAAGAAGAGACTCGTATGTTGGAGTGACTATGAACTTTTGTGCTCCATAATTTGTTGTATTTGGTTTTGGGTTTGGTATATAACTTATGGGCCTCTACTGATGAGCTGAATCCTATCTTATTGGAAAAGACTCATGAACACAGTAAGACAATTCCATGAACCTCCATTAGCTCATAAGTAAGCCCCATGTAACTTACTAAGTACCAGAAATTAAGTTCTTTTATGGTCCTAACAGTACTTTTGAGAGATGAAGCACCTTGAGAACACAGCAATGGAACAATTTAAGCAGTCTACATAATCTCATATCTACTTAACTTTTCAATTTACAATGTACTAAACACTCACCTTATACTCCACAATGAACTCAGCTGTCTTGACTGTATCTTTGGCCAGCATTCCCTTCTTCACTTCACATCGTAACATATATTGGATATTGACAAAGACTCCATGGTATGTTTCATAGAGCTTCTTGTTTGCAGAAACCTTCAGAGGGAACTCAAATGGTATCTCTGTCACACCAGCAGAAAGTTTTCCTGGCTTGGAGACCTCCAATGAATAGCTGATGAGAGAGATTGGCTAGCACACGAGAAAAGATAGACAAGAGAAACAGAACAGTAAGGTTAATGTCAGATTTTCGTTGTGCTCATCTGATTTGTACTTGATACTCAAGGAGAATAATAAGGGCACATACCTTGACCGAGTTATAGAAGGCCTCAAAAATTCCAACACTCCTTGCACTAAGCTGCAAATTTACATCACCATCAAGTGCCAGAAAAATGCCTCCATGTCTCACTTCATTCTTGCATTGAATGACAATGAGTCCCGTAACTAAATCCTATTCAAAAACATAAGAAAACCATTCTGTAGCTACTTCAAGAGGACAAGCTACTGCACTCATGATGTAAAATATTAACAATATTAGCATATGGTACATACTCATAAATTAACATTTTTGTCATTTTTAAATATAAAAAATCATGGAACTGCTGTTTCTGCAATATCCAGCAGACAAGATATATGCTTCTCTTTCTTGGAAATTAAAACTCCTTTGCCAACTAAAAATGAATTAAATGTGCACAAATTAACAAAGTAGTGGGATAATCTTGCATATGAAAAGCATTGTTGAAAGGTTTGAGAATGAGGGATGAGAGGATCCCTGACTATGTCTGGATTTTCCAATTCTTTTTAAACAAATACTAATTTTGTGACAATTCTCCAGGAGCAGAAAACCCACAACTGGAAAAAAAATTTTGTTAGGTAACTTTTATGTTCTACTGCTCATTGCAAAAATTCTTCAGGGTACAGTCACTGAAGCATAGGCCTATGTTTCTACAGTGAATTCAGATGAACCATATACTACTTCAGATTAACTTTCAGCCTACTTGGCTGACCTGAGCTTGAAGTGCATCTGATACTGCAATTCGTCGATTCTGATTCACTGCCAAGGCTTTATATTGATCTTGCAACAGCTTTCCAACGTTTGGTTCACTGGTTAGGAAGTGCCTACATTGCGCTAGCCAAACATACTTTACACAAACTGGGCCAATTGGTTTTAGCCTGTGTTTAAAATATCGCAACGCACAAGTCAAGTGAAATCTCACCCCTTCACGGTAGACTTTGGAGACCCGCTTTAACCGAATATCCAGCGCGAGGGTCATGCCTGTAATGGCCAAGGCTCCTAACCCATTCGTCTGATGTATAGATGGTCTTGGATGAATTTATCAGGTTGTACTCGGCTGGATGGAAGACCGCCACTTCACCGGTCACACCAACAGCAGCAACAGACCATGAGTGGAAGCAAATAGACAGGGTTGCCAGATAATCTAACCAGAAAAATTTGTCATTTTTTGTCGATGACCACGAGATATTTATTACGTTAGCCTACGCCTATCCCAATGGCCCTTGCCTTTCAACAAATTGCAGAGGTGTTCGCACGCATAAGAACAGGTCCAATCAGGGCCAGAAATGCCTCTTGAGGTCCAAAGCCGAAACTAGAGAGGCAGACTAACGGGCGGAGTTTTCAAAGGAAGGTTTAGAGGAGAAAAGGGATAAGCAAAGAGAAGAGACCGGATACATCACTAGGAATCGTAGGGGTGACCCAATTTTAGATTCTCCACCTTCAAATAAATTTTTTTTTTAAGTTCGCTGAAAAACAAGTCTAAAAACTGTCATCCGCTTTCCAAATCGCCAAAGCATTACAAATAATAGCCGATCGCCAACTTGCCCCCTATTTGTCACCAAGACCTTTTCGAAAACCATCAATCTGGCACCCCTTTACATCCCAAACCTGATCCACATATGAACACACGCAAGAGTTGGCACACCGCAGGTTCTCGGTTTATTCCCTGGATGGCTAATTCCCCGATTGGTCAGTTCCCCGATGTTACGAATCCGCGACCGCAAGATCTTGTCCAAAAACAAATTCCCCGCCCCTCCACTTTCTGGCTTCTGCTGAAATTCCGGCACCAGTTATTGCACAAAACTGTCCTCTGTTGCGTATTCTTGGCATCATTCACAATGTTCACAACCATATTTAGTGCTTGCATTTCCCCAGGTTCTCGGGCATTATGGCGTTACCCTCGCTTGCTCCCGAGTAGCTCCGTTATTGCAATTCACTTTGTCTCTTATGTAGAGGAACTCCAATTGCGTTTTCCGTCCGTCTTTCCACATTTCCTACTTCGGGGGGACTTGGCCCTCAAGAACGAGGAGATTCTTTCCCTTTTCACTCGACACGAATTCCAGATTCTCAAACCTTCCAAGGAATCGACCACTTCCGATTTCTTTCACTTTCGATCTGCTTTCGAAGTCGGGGGGCAAAGAACGTAACGGTATCCTCCCCTCCAGGATTAGAGGATTAGCGAGTTTTCCCTTTCCTTCCGTTCATTTAGACCACCCCTCTCGTCAACCCAGCTGAGAGGCGACTGACCCCCCGCCCCCCTGCCCCCCTCCCCCCCTCCCCCCCGCCCCCCATTGGTGTGCCTGTGTTGTTCCTAGCTGCATGATCTGAGAGGCCAGGAGGTTTTTTTTTTTTATGGGGTAAAAGCCTTGTAGAAATTCTGTTATTCGCATTCGTCCATCGAATTGTATCTGTGACGTCGTAACGTCGTACAACCGTCAGAGAATTCATCATTCGGGAATTTACAGGTCGAGAAATCATCTTAACTGCCCTTGGGGAACTTACCCATCGGGGAATCGGATCCCCACCTCGGGTCTTATTTACGCCTAACGGTGAAGATGAAAAAAAAAAAATCCATGCAGTCCTCTAGCAATGCTTCCACTATGGATTTCTTTCTCTAACCAGAATTAAAAATTGAATCCTCTTTTAATGAAAGTAATATAAATATTATCACTCCTTCGATCAGCAGTGCGGTAGCGAGAAGGACTCCAATTTTGATTCCGATTTCTTGCTCTCTCCCTCTCGCTCTCTCTCTCTCCCTCTTTCTGGTGGGATGGAGAAATGAGGAGGGACTGGAAGCTGCGTGAAGGAGGAAATATCGGGTGGCGCAAAAAAAAACGCGTATTGTCTGACGCCATATGAAACCGACAATGGAAAATTTTAAAATCACATTGGAAACATTATAAAATTCGTTTCCTGAAGGTTTCAAGTTTCGTCTGGAATATAGCGACAGTCGTGAAACACGTGCAGTCACTTTTTCCTTTGAGAGATACGATATGATGAGACTGCACGGGCAAGAACGTTCAAATAAAAATGCAGCCATAAGATGACATTTGGCTGCAACGGCTGGCTCTCCTTACGTGGAAAAGCGGAATTTTCTTGAAGTTCCAACAACTGTTGCTGTTTACCATAACGACACAAACTCGCATTTTAGAGTTTTCTATGAGATACAAGAAAATACAGAACGGTTTTTATCAAATCTCCAACAGGACGCTTTTTTTTGCGCTATCCTGTATAAGAGTACGCGTTCGGTACTTCTTGGAATCTCGTGACGACGCCGACTTCTTAGAAGACGGATCTCAAGGCTTTTCCCGCCTCGCTCTAATCTGATGGACGGGGTAAACAGGAAAGAACCGAAGGAGGTCGAGGTCTCGCGTTGTCCGGCGTGGAGGTCGGAGCGGAGGCAGGAGGGCGACGGTCGGCCGTCGCGTTCGTCGTCCGTCGACTTCGCGGGGGAGAACCGGCGTGACGTGGATCTTGATCGCGTGCGTGTCGAGGGCGCGTTCGTGCCGGCGGTGTCCAAAGCGAAAAATAAATAAAAAACAAAAGGGAAAAGATCTTTTCGCTCGAAAACCTTGCGAAAAGCAATTTTCATCTTGTTCAAATGATGGGGAAAATCAGCAATTTTTCTTCCTTCGCGCGATGAACATTCATCATTCGAGTTTTGCTGAGCTGAAGCATTCAGTCAGACGGATCATTTTTTTTTTTTTAAGAATTATGAAGTCGAAGGAATCAGTCCAAGTGCTTCTTTCTTTCTGATGAGTCTCTCATTTTGCCATTGTCTTTTTTTTTAATGGACTCGGATCAGTCGGCGCGATTCGATTGAAATACTCGCTTTGAGCGCGTTATTCAATTTCGGTGCGAAACCGACAGTCGACCGGGAAAAAGATTAAGTATATAAATAATAAAGCTAAAAAAAACTTTCATTTTCTTTCATTCTTCGCCGGGAAATCCGTACCGAAAAGGATTATATTTTGGGTTTGGACTAAAAATTTCCTTCCAAGTTGGCATAATGCAGCCAAAATCTGTGCATATTTACACAATCACAAATTTTCTAACCATTCTCTCCGTAGTTTCTTTTTCATTTTAAGAATAATAATTTTCCTCTCAATTTCCTCTTTCTTAAAAAAAAAAAAGAACTACAAAGACGAACAAGCATTCGGAAACGCTTTCATGAGAACCCCGATCCTCCGCCATTCCGATTTCTTTTCTTTCAGGCATCCTTCCATAGTCATTCATCGCTTCTTTTTTTTTTTTTTACTTCTTCCCTTTTCCCCCTTGAAAGCGGGTGAGACAGCCGACGAGCCACCTGCCCGCTAGACAGCGGGGAACACGGACGAAATCGCCTCTGCAATCACATCTGAACCAATATCATTCCTGTTGCAAGCGTCCAAAAGTAAAAGGAAAAAGGGCGTGTGGTCCCTTACGATCTTTTTCGAGAGACCTCTATTCCATTCCCCGTCCCCCCACGTAAAAATTGTCGAAATTTCCCCGTTCTTCACGTATTCTTCGGTGATTGGACGGGGCGAGCGAAGGCCTCGGGCATCGCATTCTGGGGCGGATCCTTTCGCAGCGTTGTTGTTTCAGGCCACGGAGGAAACCTTTTGGTCCGCTTTGGGCGGTCCAACGGTGGACCCGTGCGTTTTTGATGCGACTTTTTTTTTTTTTGGGGGGGGGGGGGGGGGGGGGG
>CAJPEV010003740.1:0-28231 GCA_905338385.1 Darwinula stevensoni | reverse complement strand
TTTCATCTTTTTCACCTCGCCCTTGAGAATCTACCAGATATTCTCAATGAGATTTAGGTCAAGGCTGTTGCCTGGTCATTGACCCTTCCACTAAAATGCTGGCAGGTTCTTCTGACACCAGGCAGTGATGGCTTTGGAGGAATAACAAGGATCATTGTCATGCATGAAGATGGCCTCTGACCTTTTCATAATCAAGTACTGCTCCAGAATTGGTCCTCTTGTAAAAGACATGGCTTTTGGATTATATTATACAGGTAATGATTTGGGCTCAAGAACTGTATTGGTGGAATCACATTGAACACTGAGTAAGAGATCAAGATCTCAAAAGAAAGTTAGCATCGAACGAACACCACGCAGTGCATTCTCTGGATTTATTGTAATACATATTGTAATACATATATAATGCATAATAATAATATTGCAATGCATAGGCTACACCTTACTAACTGTGTTGCTGGAATGTATTGAAGCTGTTTAAATAATGGAGGGAAACAGTTTAGGGACAGTGAACCACGAAACCAGTCCACTCGTGTAGCAATACTTTTGACCCATATTGGATATGTTTTGGTACTTCGAAAGGACTTTCCCACCAAACATCGTAAGCCTTTAATACGCTCCAGAGAGGTGCAGAGGAATTTTCAAGCAAATTTTTGTGCAAGGGTATTTATGCTCTTCTGAGAGCATTCTTGCTGTCAGAAGCAGGTATGAGCCTATCAACAGCAAAGTAACTTCAAAAACAGTTTGGTTATTGTTATTCAAAGCAAGGAGTTCACCCAGTTATCACATTATTTTATATGCTGTATCCAAAGTAGTTTACTCTTAGGTGTGAAGCCATGATCTGAAGACTTTTCATGAATTATATTGATAATTTTCCTTTAAAAAAGTATGTATAATGAGAAATTGAATTTCAGGATCTTCGGAATCAGATGCAATCCGGCCAAACCTTCCAAATTGTCCTACCCTCATCAATCCAGTCTCATCCATACGCCCAGGGTGGATTCCAGCCCCTAGGAGTCCAATACCTTCCACCTGCTTTCGGTAAATCCCAATCTGGAGGAAATCAATATGAGCAATCTCCACAAAAGGAATTTCAACATACGACGATTCCACGAGCTCATGTCAATACCCAGATGGGCATGGGGTGAACCAATTCTCTGGATTGCATTTTTCTGTCTCTTTCGCTTTCCTTTTCTTTCTCTTATACCATTGAATACATATACTGTACAATCTATTATACCAACACCCTGCATATTCGGAGCAACATGCAAGTCGTATCTCAGGTATCTCAGAGGTTTCTTAGTGTTTCTTCCTCATTTTGCTTTCGAATCTCTCCTGTGGGCGCAGAGCAGAAATGTCCTACTCATATTGTGGAACGTGAAAGCAGCAGCATGATAGTTTTCTTCCCACTCTTATAATAAGAAGTTCACGAACTAATCAAGAATGCCAGATAGAATTTGTGCTGTAAAATTCATGAGTCAAAGAATAACGTTTATTTGAATTTGAAATGATTTAACTTATAAAATATTGTAAAACACCAAGGCCCATCCATCACAACGACTTACTTTATAGTATTGTCTTTGTGACCACATATGTGACCGCTTTGCAGAAGGTGTAAACAACCTGTCCCTAATCCGAAAATTCGAACAGCAACATGATGTCGGGACAATTGAAACACTGTTCAAACTGGACTTGTTAGTTTAGGATCGCATGAAAGTCCGGCAAAACTGCTGTTACTTCTGGACCTACTCCGTACTGCGATGCTATGCCTGCAAGTGTTTTTTTTTTTGGCGAGGTCATGTATATGGCGCTAATAATTTTGTGGAATCATTATGAATTATCATGAGGGGGAATCAAGTATTTCCGCACAGAAATATGATGAACTGCGAGTGAATTACGGTAGCTCAATAATCATATGCGGGGATAAGGTAGTACGTGCTTATACGTAAAGCCCATCAGTCCTGATGAAGACCACTTTCGAGAAGCACTTGACAGAAAATGGAAGGCTAATACTTGCAATTGTCACATTCATCAATTAGGTGAACGGAACAATCTGATGAAACTGCCGCATTACATATTTATCGACATGTCTCATTTCCAGGATTGTAAGATTTCAGGATTGTACTATTGAAGATAATAAATTCATTCACTTTCTAAGATCCAGTGCAACATCTCTTGTGATGAAAGCAGAGCTACTTGTGCAAATCATTAAGAAGGGAGAACACCAGAAACTAAGCAGCTGGAATTTTATTTCCATTTGCATTCCATCTCTTCCTCTGGGGGAATCTATAAATTTCCCTTCACCCTCATTATGTCAAATAACTCTTCCTCACGCACCTATTAGTCAGGAAACCAATCCATTGGTTTATTCATTGGTTAATCACACGTTGCAAGGAATTCCATTTCAAATGACCTAGATCATCGCCATGTCAAAAAATGGGCACAGGTGAATAGAAGAGAGCTACGTTCATGTAAGTCAGTAAGCTCTACCAGAGGTTTGTGGTTGCAGGAAATGCCAGTTAGGGAACAAGTGGAATGAATTCCAGCCGAACCATTCGTCACAGACTCTGACACAACCTTTCCATTTCCGTCTTCACGAGATCTTACGCTCTCCGAGGACAGAAAAAGCACTGAACCACGTGTACGCTTACCTAGGAATGGGGTCAGTAAATTGCTTGAGGTCAAATTGTTCATATATCAATTCGATAGAGGTACACGTCATTTGGAGATGTATTGATAAATCAATCCATTCCTACCAGTCTCATTATCCTCAAGGGTGATACAGATTTTACGAATAGCGTTCATGGCAAGGATTATTATTAAATGAAAAGTGCTGAACAAGAAACTTGACGCGCATGACAAATATCATGCAAAAACATTTCTCAACAATTCATCTCATCTCAGCAAAAAAGAGACTCTCGGGTGTAGAAGTGAAGTTTCTGCAAGTGAAAAATCCTCGCAATGCAATACATCATGTTGAAAAATAAATTACCGCAACCCATGGCAGAAAACTAGAAAATGTTGTTCTTCCTGTCACGTTATCAAGAACAATAAAAATACACACAAACAGGAAGTTACAGGAGATTTTGAAGGTGTTGTCTATGAGTATCTTAGCATAACTGAACACAACGTATCACTTTTTGAACACACGAATCAGCATTGCACGATCTATTGCCTCAATAGAATGTTTCACATTCTTCTTCAAGATTATGAAACTGAATTCCATCCACTGAACATTCTCCGTTTAATCACTTCAATAACGAGATAGAGTTCTCCTTTCCTCTGCCCTGGTAGCGTAAGAAAGCAATTGCTCATAACACATAAAGATTACGCCCAGTCAAGGCAATTTTAATCAACTATTTGATTTAAATGTACATATGCACGATCGATCACACCCTGCTACGACTTGACGTCATATGCAAAAGTACTAGGTTTCAAAAGAATGACGCAAAAAGATAATATTTTGACTCCACCTGATACTTTCTTTCAAGTGATTCCTTCTCAAGGTAGCGGATTTTCGGATTTCTTTCATCATCCTGCTACGATTCTGCATCAGAGGTAAATTTTTTCGGGGATTGGGACTAACTGAAATCGTCTGGTTCAGGTGAAGTGTACTTGAGTTTAAATGTCTTCTTGAAAGGTGGTCAATCTTACCAATTCCGCGTCCATCGTGCCATAATTCCAATGGCAGACTGATTCCCTTAGATTCGTGAAAATGGCGCAAAAAGAAAATCTTTTGCCTCAAGCTGCCACTAGCATCTCGATTAGGCAATCTTCAAAAGAATGTGGATTTTCCCAAATCCGTATTCATCTTGCTTCGATATAGCATTTCAGGAATATGCCTTTGGATTCAGGGGCATGACGCAAAAAGGAAATCGTCTGGTTTGTGGTGATCCATGCTTTGTTAGTGAGCAATCTTGCAAGGGCTCGAATTTAAGTAAATCTGAGTTAATTGTGCTACGATTTGAAATCGTGAGCAGGTGCACTTCGATCCATGAGATTGGCATACTAAGTAGCCTGGCTCAAGCAGATATTCCGCTTTTATCGTACTATGATTTCACGTCATACGCAGATTCCCATCAATTCATGAAGTGGCTAAAAAAAATTGTCTCAAAGCCACACTTGCCTGCAAGTGATGCCCTCTCGAAAGGCGGCAGGTCTTTGCGATTCCACGTTCATCCTCCTACGATTCAACATTGCAGACAGAAAAGCTCTTGGTTTCAGGAGAATGGCATTTAAATAAAGTCGACTCGCTCGTGGTGATACTAGCCTTGGAAGTGATGCATTCTCGAAATGTTTCGAAATTTCGTAAGGCGGCGTCAATTTTTCTAGGTTGCGAATTTGTAACCAAGCCTATTTGATCTGTAAGTATGCAGTCGATAGAAAGTAGGTTTGAGTATTCGGATTATGGCGGGTGAGTGATGCAGATTTTAAAGCAGATAGAGTGTCATCGATTTAATAAAAGAGATTAATTGCGGTGTTCATCTTATTATGAATTGAAATCGAGACCAAAAAGTAAATAATTCCATGAATTTCACGTAATAAGGAATTTCTGATGCTTATGCTGATAAAAGGCATTCAAGTGTTTCATTCAATTACAAAATTACGTGGATCCATATTTATTAGTAAAAGTCGGAAAAAATCGAATAACGTCATGATCCAGGAAACAAAAAATAAATAAATAATTGTTACTGTGATTTCGAAACCTACCTACAGGAAATCCAAATAGTTGAATCATGTCTCTTTTCGAAAACGTATCATTTACCATATTATAACCCGTATGAGTAAAACAACGTTCTACTTACCGCATACTTTGGAAACCCGGTATTCCTGGTTGCAAATTCAAACCAACTTACGCTAAACACGGAATCACCAATTGCAATGATGACGAATACTAGCAAGGAAAAACAACATCGTTAATGCGTCTTAATTCGAGAGTGCATTACTTACTTGTCGAGTATAAGCTCTGAGATAGATCACTTTAGAATCACGTGGCATGAATTCATTCCGGCTGAGATTTCGAATCTCGGACAGGTCAACTCTGAGTCGCACAATTTTGTCTTGTTCGAAATTGCATCATTCGCATGCCTGGATCCATATAACCTGAACGAATTCACAATAATCGTACAACTTTGAAACAAAAGCTCACCAATCTGCGAATACTAATCGTTCGAAGACCAACATAATAATTAAGAGAATTCATATATATTGGTGCAAACGGATCTTTCGAAAATGTATTGCGAAAGGTTAACTGCTCCCCCGGGACCACTTTCTACAGAGTATACCTGTATATCTGAGAGCTGAAATATGCTGTGGAATTAGTTCTTGGGAAAGCTGCGCGGAGCGGGGTGGTAGCCCATTTCGGAGAAGCCACACGTGATGGAAACGGCAGAAATATGCTAGACAAAGACTGGAAAGTCGCTATAGACTGGATCTGGCAATGGACGAGCCGTAGGCAACATTCAACAACTAGCAAGCCGACTAGGGCTGAATTTTTAAGTTGTATATTTCAATTTCATTGCTTCTCTGGTCTAAGATCATGGAAACTCCGGGTCATGACTGGAATCTTATTTATGTAATCCGAATGAAGGAAAATAACGCATTCTGTGAACATTAATGTAAATGAAGTAAGAAAGAACCTGTGCCGGTAATGGGGAAGTTGATGGCACTCCAGATCGGAATCTGTATGGCTTCTTCTTTCAAATAAATTTTCTACATTCAGTCGCCAGACAGCCTCCTTTTTGCCAGGAACTTTGAATGATGAGGAAATGCACAGGAAGGCTTGGGTTGAAGAGTTTAATTTTTTCTTGGGTCGGGCCGTGAATTTGTATTGGAATTCGGGTTTCGGGTCAGGTGCGGGCCATGACTTGAATCGGGGCATATCGTGTTGGGTCACATAAAATCACTGAAGGTGGAACTAAAAGGAGAAGTCTGCAGCGCATTTTACAAGATCGCAAGAGGAATGCTTCGAAAGCCGTCACGACGCTCCTGGAGTGCAATAGCTTTGTATGTCGAACAAGATCGGTTAAATTTTCAATGAAAGCGCAGCCAAAACAATAAAATAAGTAAATTTGTTTACATATTTTAATAAAATGAGTAAATATATTTCATGCGATCGTAATTTTTGGACCACTTTGTACACAAATCTTTAGAGGAACCCATTAAGGGCTCCACCCAGTTATATGCCAGAATCGTTATAATTCTCTGATTGATAGAGATTTTATTGATGCCACGTCCGAGAATTATCCAGGAACCGATGAGGATTTCCCCGGCATGCCTCCTTCCTCGCATCAAGTGGTGGAATGACCCTCGAAAAAAATGGGACTTGAAATGACTTTCTTGGCCATGGGGTACCAAATTGTGGGACTTGAATCACGTAAAAGTGTTTTTTTTTTTCCCCCTCTCAAAGCAGCAGCAGACGACAGGATGCACACAAATCCTAGCGCGCATTCGCCCTCCGCATCTCGCCCCATCCTCTCGTGCGTTGCACTCGTGGTCTCGTTCCATGTCTCGCCGTCTCACGTGTCCCTGGTAAATGCATCTGCCTCCCTCTTTCCCGTCCCCCTCTTCGCTCTCCATCCCCGCTGCAGCGTATCGCAGGCAGTCCCATTCATGCCTGATGCATTCAGAACAGTCACAGATTGAGTTTTGCGCACGAATAAGCGAGTCAATCACGAATAAAATCTTGACATGACATTTTACTTTGCGATGAAAAGACGGGATTGTGAGCTTTGGCCCCGGAGGATTATAATGCATGCGTGCAGCCGTAAAGAATTGCTGGTCATTTTCGTTGCCGTAACTGGTGGCAAACAGAAGTAACGTGCATATTTCTTCCGACAGGCCGTTTCTCAAGAAGCTTTTGAAATAGTGCAGTTGATTTTTGAGATTACGATTCGAAAGGCACTTTGAAGGTTCAACTGGACATGATGCATAATTTCATCAATGGATTTCTTGATGCATCCCTCGCAGCAGATTTGGAAGGGTGAGAGTGAGGCGCAAGGAGACGAGATTTTCGCAAAATCCATCACTCATCTTGAACTCGTGAACGCGCCATCATAAGGTTCAGCCATTGTTTAGAAAAGAAACTAAGGAAGATAATGAATTAATTTCAAAATTCTCTGTGGAAGGATGCCGTAGGTATGAGCCTTTGAATAGACCAACCGAAATTGTGACCTTTGAGTGTCGAGAACTGTCTCTCTGGCCCTCTTTCGAAGTCTTTAACAATACATATGGAACAAAACTTTGATGCAAGGGTGGGGTCATTTTTTATGCTTTAGGTGTTCCTAAAGTCGTTTCACGGATGTCGTGACGCGAGAAGCGATTTCCGCGAAAAATGTGCACCCTGATTTCTCCGAAAATAAACGCATCGCAAAAAGAATGCTACAATTGATGCAGTTCCTCCTACCTCTCCATTCATTAATTTTTTTCAATTTACATCTTCGCTTTATTCAGAGACGTACAAAAATTGGGACGGATTAAGAAGCTGCGAGGCCCGGAGCAAGGTTCTTGGGGCTATCCCCATCTTGGATTATTGAGGCTATCCCCCCCCACCTTCCACACGCACACTACTTTCCCCAAATATGTGTCAATTTCTTTCAGTGACCCCGCTGGAAGAGTGGGGCCCGTGGCAACAATCCCCTTTGCCCCCCCCCCTCTATCCCCATCTTGGATTATTGAGGCTACCCCCCCCCCTCTCTTTAATCCGACACTGTATGGGAACGGTCGAGAATGTGAAAGGAACACTCGACAAGGAAATTTTATACCCGTTTCTTGAGAGGTTTTTCTCAGAGTGTCACAGCCACGAATAATTACCTTCTTTTATCCTTGTGGCTTTGAACAAACTCAAATCGTGGGGGTCTGGGAATCTCCGCCACGCATCACCTCTCCTCTCTTGACCCTCAAATGATACTTCAAAGTCACAGTTCGCATTCAAAACTGGAATGTCCAAGGAGTGTCTTGACAAATGCACCATTTCACTATTTGCATGCATGAATGCTCGAAATTTCCGCTCGAAAGTGACAGAGATCCCGGCGAAGCAGACGACGCCCTCACGCACCGCTCTGCATTTGCCCCTCCCCTCCGCTCCCCCGCACTTCACGTGCCCGTCGTGGCTGCCTGAAGGGTCCTTGGGTCCCCCGCTCCCAGTCGTGGGAAGGCGCCAGACAGGCGTCCACTCCCTCTGCTTGCATTTCGTTCCGTCGAGTTAGAAGTAGGAAATCTTTTCTCTCAGAGAAACCTCTCCTTTCACTTCATCCATATATAGATAATTGTATCCGAGATTTCTCGATTCGTATACTGTATATGTCTGTCCGATGGAGGCCTGCACGGGCCATTCATTCCCAACCCGAGCCGATCGGTCAGATTCAAATCATTGCTCGAAACTCGTTCGCCGTCTGGCTTTGCGGACCCGACCCGCGGATCCTGCCGGTACCGGCCATTGGGACCGGCCCGCAGCCCATATGGGCCTCTAGGCTTTATAACTTGAGGTCTCTGACGAAGTATTTGGCCGCACTTGGCCGAAAACTGGATTTCTAATTATGGTACACGTCCTTCGTAAGAAAATTATTTTTAAAGGGGTATGGATTGCTTAATTCAGCTAACGATCAATAAAATATTTTAATGGCTAAAGGGTTCACCATTCTAAGCAAAACGAAATTCTGATCAAATGTACATGAAATTCCGCGGAAACCAAAGTATTCGTTTGTCTCGCTTCATTAAAAAAAAACGTAAACCTACATTAATTTGTGGGCCAAAAATTTAATTTGTGCATCTTTTGAACTCAGATGGCTGAAGCTCCCAATAATACTTGATGCGACAAGCGAAGAAAAGGCGAGAGGACCCTTTGAAATGATACATACAGAGAGCACACCCACTAACAAGGACACGTGCGTTTGCACGTGTCCTTGTTAGTGGGTGTGCTTGTCCGTATGCCTCTGTCCGTCAGAGGCCTGCAAGGTTAGGTTTTCCTTGCCTGACCAGATCAACCCGCACCAAACCCAAAACTCATCAACGGTCAAACGGGTCGGCCCTAGCTATTTTGGCGCCTTGTGCAAGGAGGTTCCCAACGACCACCCCCCCCCCCCCCCCCCCCCCCCCCCCCCCCCCCCCNNCCCCCCCCCCCCCCCCCCCCCCCCCCCCCCCCCTTCTCTCAAAAAGGAGGAAGGCCAATCCAAAAAGGTTTTGACGTCTAAAAATACGCCGAAACAGAATGAGCTTCCACTTTCTGAAGTTAAATTGCGGGTCGCATCAATTATAGTTTCATTCATACTAGCACGTTTTGCTTGGCGCCCTTGGTGAATTTACGCCCAGTGCGGTGGCACATGTGGCACATGCCAAAGGCCATGCAACCGACAGTTCTTTTGTTGGTCCTATCCGTGCGGAATTGGTCAAGCCAATCGTACCTGATCACAAACCGTTTCAGCATAACAACTGCGGTTTCTGTTTACGTTTTCGTCCAAAGAGGTCTCGAAACCCGATTGCCAGCCGATTTATGCACCCGATCGAGGGGTTGTATCGGTCCGATCAAGCCGATCTCGAGTAGGGCTCCAAGCTATAGAGAATTCGATGGAATTCTACTTGTTTGGAATAAGGGGCGGAGAGAAAGGCGACGTGATCCATCCCATGTTACTGATCCATATCATGGCAACCTGTGGGCCGAAAGCAGTGCGTTGAAGCAATATTTGGTAACGCAAACATTATTACTTTGCATATTGAAAGATAATGGTAAGTGGTAGTTTACCGACAATTCGAACCTGAAAGCAATTTTTTTAAATGCACGTCTAACTCGGACAGGTCACGAAAGGGGAAAGGCATGAAAACGCATTTAACGCGAAGACCCAGATTTCAGAAGGACGATCTTTTATCGATCTCCTCGAAACTGTAGCCTAGCGATAGACCCAATGAAAAGTAAATAACTTCCTAGGTCCCCCCCCCTTCACCCCCAGGGGAATTCGCAAAACGCCCCAACTTGCGAACGAAGACGGCCTGCAGGGAACCTCCATTAGGAGTCGCTATTAGGGGATCCCTGCAATTTACTCCCATCGCGAGAAAAGGGGAAAATGGATCTTTCTGAGGGTTTCACATTTTCAACTTTACCCGATTGCTCGAGCAAAAAGAAACAGTGCTTAATGAGAATGAAGAGATTTGGAGATATCGCGTCAAAAATTTCCAGAAGCCATATTAATTAATTTCGTGCTATAAAATTGAAACTTCGAGAGTCCCAGAGTCAAAAGAGGGCCGCATGAGTACAGTCATAATTGAAATCCAATATTTAAATAAATTGTGCAATAAATTTATCTATACTATCGATGGTTCATTGAGCAATTCAGATCCAATCCAATTACCTTGCATGAATTGTCCTTTTACTTAAAAATTTCTAACATGAGACAGTAGTAAGTAGGACAGTATTAAGACAAGAGAGTAACGGCATCTTGCCAAAAAATTGTAACCCTTCGAGGTTAAAGTCCAACCCTCTTCTAAATTCCTCCAAAACCACTCCAAAACCGATATCCGTCCAAAACTAGACAGCAGCGCTTGGACATGCTCGCCCTGCCGGACGTGGTGAAGATCGACATGCCGCCTCTCCCACGGATTCGATCCACCTTGCGTGGACCTTCATGTGAGCATAGGCAAAATGCTCAGTAAACGCGATCGTCCTTTCAGGCGATGCCAGCGTTCCCTTTCTAGTACCACGGCAACTCTCGTCTACTCGTCAATCCGAACGATGGTCGGACGAAAGCGAATCTACAATTTCCGTGAATGTCGCCTCCCGTCTCTTTCTCAAAGCACATCTTCGAATGGTAAGGAAGAGTTTTGTTGAAACTCCAGTTCATATCTCGAAGCGTTTGACCTGTAGAGCTGTCTCACACACACACACGCACACAAACACACATACACAAGCTTACAAATACACATTTGTCGCTTGGCGTACACAGCGGTCAGGATAGCTCACGCTATACTGTTTAACCTCCAGACATCGGTAGTTTCGCAAACGAGGTCCTCCGGTTTCAATGATGTTCTCTTCCTCATCGTTTTGCAAGAAACGGCGCTTCTGAAAGAAACAAACTCAGGCGAACTCAATGCACAAGAAATAATTTACCATTGTATATGATTTAATGAAGCCACCTACCATCTATTGGTGTCTTTCGAAGGAGAGTGGTGCATAGTGGTAGTAGTAAGTTTGAGCACGCCATGACAGTAACGGCATCCCGGGCCGGGAATTTCAAATTGAAATGCTTCATACGATGGGCTTGAGCGCTTGTGCGAAACGAGTCACCGCTTCATAGGCTTTGGAACGAAAGCGTAACAAAAAATATTGAAATCTCCACCTCCTCAGATTGTTCTCGAGGGGAGAAATCGGATTACTACTCATACCCCTTATTGTGTTATTGAGATGTTCGATCGGCAAAGCAGCTGCAGCCGTGTTGTGAGGAGCTCGAATTTATATGGTACTCAAATTGGGGGATTCTCCCACTCCTAGTCCTCGTGTGTCAGCCAATGAGATTGCAGATAAATGAGCTTGTGAGTGGTACTCAGTGAGATGACTGAGTTTCAATTTCAAGCTATATTGAGAATTTCTCCAGCTTTTTAAAAAGTTTACTTGGAAATTTTGAGCTGGATAGAAGGTTTGCTTGGAACACTAAGCAAAAGTTATCTACCGACCCATATAATATTTCTAGAACTTTCTTTTCATGCGTCATGGTTTCGAGATTCCTGAGTGACGTGATGTTCCTCGCTTTCCCCTTCCAGTACTGCTGGATCGATAGAATTAATGCTGACTCGTCCTTCGATGATCTTGGAAGCTTTATTCCGATAACAGGCCCGGGCACGGAGTCAATCCCATTTAAATAAACATTCGAAGTGACACATTCTAACCGGGGTGAGAAGACACATGATGGTGTATGGCAGAGGTGACTTCCGGTGGTGGCCCCGCTGCCTACCATGCTCAAGACATGGACTCGTGTTCGCATAGTGCCTGAGTCCTTTCTTTCCCTCGATGCTTCATGCACATTACTGAATTTCTGCACAAGTGATTATTGAGGGTGACTCACTCTGACGAGGGATATGTTGCGTCTGGAAAATGTTCACGTTGCATTTGAAATCCTTAACTGAACCATTAACTCTCAACTAGCTAGCTTAGGATAACGCTTCAATACTATCCAAGAAAATGGATGATAACTATCCAATAGTTAATGGATGGCTGTGCCTACTAGGCCTTAGCGCAGCTGCTCCTCCAAGAAGACCGCAATGACTCGGAATTGCCATGCAAAAAGGAACTACGGCAGAATCCCTGCAGAAAAAGTAGACATGTGGAAACTGAAACCAGCAAATAAACGTAAATAAACGGTTGGTTCCTTTTTTCGTTTTTGAAGTTCACTACAGGAAAAATTCAATTGTTTTCACTGCTGAATGGGGGATTTACGCACGTATAAGGTAGCCAAATTTATGGAAACCTGTTGCGAGAAGTGGCTTCTGCAATGAAACTGAGATGAAGCAATATCCACAATGGAAAAAATTCATTAAAATGAATTAATTTTGTTCATCAAGGGTTGAAATAAGTATTTCATTCATTTGGTACTCCATCACATGGATTCACCTTTCGGCGAATTTGGGCGAAAAACGTTGTCGGATCTTCTCTTGAAAAATTTGCTGAGGAACCATGAAGGTCTCTGTCAGGTATCCAGTATTGAACATAAAATTGAAAGTAATGTTTAAAGCTATCGGAAATCAAACTGCGACATACGCCAAGCACTTCACATTTTGAGATATTTGGTTGGTACGTAAAACCTAAGCAATTTACAGGGTGGTGCAGAAGTCATATCTTACAGGAATATCTATCACAGAATCAACCATTTAAACTGATTGCCTCGGACCGTCTCGAAGACATGGATACGGTGGCCGAATGTTCTCAAGCACAAGTGTGAGAATATTCTCTTGTGGTTGGTGGACCGTTGCCCCCCAAAGAAGCAGAAACCTAGGAAACAGTACGTCGCTCAAGGTTCGGTTTCTCTTGATATTCTTCTTCAGTCTTTATTGGCTACGATCTGGATATTATTGAATGTTAAAACCTTATATATTTACCATGTACAGGGTGGCAAAAAAATCCTTGGAACAAATTTTATTTCCAAATACCACCTAAAATTTTTAGCAAGCAAAATGAACTTAAAATATAGAAAAAATTTAATATAGATATAGATTTATTCATAGATGCTATGAATAAATGATGATAGTTTTTACGTCCCCTTATGCTGTCACTACTGCCTTGAGCAATTTGCAGAAGCTTTCGGGTGAGTTTCAGAGGTGTTCGGGCGGAATTTCATCCCTTGTCTTTATCAAAATTTTCTTTAAGCCAGCAATCGTCCCATGGGGCTTAGAGCAGGCTTTCGTCTCTGACATCGCCCAGATGGTGTCATCTTCAGTCCCTTTTTCCTGAATTTTATTTTTCTAACGAAGCAGAGACAGAAAATATAAACTTCCTTCAGAAATACCTGTTTGATGGCTGAGTACATGAAAAATCCTACTTTTGAAATGTCTCCTTAGCGTAGATTATAGGAGAGAAGTATTTCAAAGTGTATTTTCCACCCATACAAAAGGGACACAAGAAAAATTTCTAGTAAGGCACACTAGAAAAAATAGAAGTAATGATTTTGATAAAAATCAAGACTTTCGCCCCATATGTTACATATTTCAATGGGAACGCATTAAAATACGTGTTTGCCATTTCGGAAAGAAGAAATGAATTAATCACTACCCAAGGTAATGGAGCGCCGAAGGCGCGACCATAGCAACTTTCTTTGCCCGTAGGGCAAGCAAACTCGCTATTAAACCATAAAAAGCTATTTGAAGATTATCTCATGAGTGGATTTGAGAGGATCCATTCCAAGGAAAACGTCGAAATTCAGATAAAGTCCACTACTATTCCTAGCAGCTGAACACATACGCTGGTGGAAAATGGTGGAAAATGAGGAGTAAATGACCAAAAAGGGCCGAAGCACAATAATAATTTTAGCTCCAAGAAGTCTTTAAACTCATGATGCAAAGTAAGGATGGATGAGGAAAGTTTGAGGCAGCATGTAGTATTCCAGATGAAAATGATCCTATAGAGCCATAAGAAGGTCAAAAATCAAATCTTACTTCCGTTCAAAATTGCTTTACCTGTATTTCACCTTCGATATTTAGGTAGATTTTCATGCAAGATTGCTTTTCTCTCAGTTCCAGACTGCATAAATATATTAATATATTCCGCACCCTACGAATCCGAATCCATTCAACTTCATTTGAATTGTCAAATATATTTTTCTTCGAGGATTTAAGACCTGGCACTTCATAATTTACACTCAATAAATAACCGGAGAACTCACATTACGTTGCTGTCCGTGCATTATATGTATTGCATATTTTCATTTTCTCAGCCTCTATTTCTGATCATGACGTCTGGGCATTGCTGAAAGGCTCGTCTTAAGTTTGCAGAGTGGCAATGCCAAGTAGAAAACACCATACTCCCACAATAACTTTTGTGCGAATGCAGATTCACATTTCCTGCACGTCTTTAGTCACAAGTCTGCATCACGTATTCACATGTCTGGCAAAAAAAAACTTATTTCAAGCCACATTCACGTATTGAGATGTGTTCAAGAAGGACGTATGATGTTCCGGGCATATGTTGCAGGTGGCAGTGCTTGCAAGAATTGCAGCAAGTAATCACGAACACTTATTTAAAAGATAATCTCATGGTGCACGACATGGTTAGGTTGACTTCCAGGACAAGACTTATTATAGACAGAATTTCATGATCCTATGTGCAAATAAATATGCATACCATATGACAGTAATGACAGAAGATGGTATATGTTATGCGACACATATCACTCTAAAATTTTAAATGAGTCCTGGCATCATTGATTTTGTTTAACACCAAGTATTGATCACTGGCACATTATTGCACCTCACAGGTGAATCACTGTTGAACCAATTCCCACCAGTTGTGTTCATCGTTGAATCAACATCGAATCACAATTTAATCACTGCTTACACCTTTGTACGGTAAATAGATTGATGTGGAATAACTCCGACTAAAGATGCTTTGCATTCATTCCGATACGGAAAGACAGCTAGTGCGGCGCTGAACCGGAATGAAAAACTAATTCTCATGTCCAGCCGAAGTACTTTCAGGAATAAAATAGTACCTCTCGTCGGTATTTCATAATTGCTCATATTTCGGTGTTCATATCGACGCTATTATCAACAGCTTTACTTTGCATCGTTGGTGCTATGGTTGGCCATATTGGCAAGCGAGATCCTTTCCTTCCTCGCACTCCAGGGAGCCCTCAAATTTAATGCTGCATGCATTGGACATTTTTTAAATTGTCCGATTCAGTTTGCCCATGCCTCCATGAAACAGCAAGATTTTATCTAGATTTTGTGTGTCGGTGTACATCTTTAACATTCCAAACCCTTACTTTTCCTAAACTTCGCATCTTCATGACCTCATAACTGGGCCCTCATCAAATTTTTTTGTTGAAGTTAGTTCNCTGAAACTTTGCATGAATGTGACTACTGAGACAAAGAGTTAAATAAAAAATGTTAAGTCTCGATACATACCCTGGGGGAATTTTTTCGAGGGGGGATGTTTTGAAAAAAAAAATCGTTGTGGCGAATTGGACAGATATGGAAAGGTGAAACTTGGCACACGTATAAGTGACATGATATTACTGAGCTGAGGGATTATTCAGCTTTCATGGTGCATCCCCTCCGGGCATAGCGTTAGGGTGGGTCGGCTCTTCCAAGCATGTTTTTTCACTACCGAAAAGGCAAACGTATAATATTGAAACTTTGTGGGCATGTAGTTCACCGGGCAGACATAAAAAGTAGCTGGCGCACGCATCACTGACGTGATGTTGATTTCATGAGAAATTAAATTTTTTTATGTCTCCTCAGAGAAGAGCTTTTCGGTGGGTCTCTTTTCCAAATACATTTTTTTCGCCAGCAAAAAGGGGAAACGTATAAGGCTAAAACTGGGTTGCATGGAGTCCCCTGAGTCTACATTTCAAAAGTTAAAAAAAAATCCCTAAAACCCATTAGGGCACTTTTTCAGTCCCTTTTTTGAGACTTGATTTTTATTTTTCTAACGAAGCAGGGAGAGAAAATATAAACTTCCTTCAGAAATACCTGTTTTATTGACAGGAAAAATCCTACTTTTGAAATATGTCTCCTTAGCGTAGATTATACGAGAGAAGTATTTCAAAATGTATTTTCCACCCTTACAAAAAGGGACACAAGAAAAGATTTCAAGTAAGGAACACTAGAAATAATAGAAGTAATGATTTTGATAAAAATCAAGACTTTCGCCCCATATGTTACATATTTCAATGGGGACGCATTAAAATACGTGTTTGCCATTTCGGAAAGAAGAAATGAATTAATCACTACCCAAGGTAATGGAGCGCCGAAGGCGCGACCATAGCAACTTTTTTTGCCCGTAGGGCAAGCAAACTCGCTAGTAAACTATAAAGATCTATTTGAAGATGATCTCATGAGTGGATTTGAGAGGATCCATTCCAAGGAAAACGTCGAAATTAAGATAAAGTCCACTACTATTCCTAGCAGCTGAACACATACGCTGGTGGAAAATGGTGGAAAATGAGGAGTAAATGACCAAAAAGGGCCGAAGCACAATGATAATTTTAGCTCCAAGAAGTCTTTAAACTCATGATGCAAAGTAAGGATGGATGAGGAAAGTTTCAGGCAGCATGTAGTATTCCAGATGAAAATGATCCTATACAGCCATGAGAAGTTCAAAAATCAAATCTTACTTCCGTTCAAAATTGCTTTACCTGTCTTTCACCTTCGATATTTAGGTAAATTTTCATGCAAGATTGCCATTCTCTCAGTTCCAGACTGCATAAATATATTAATATATTCCGCACCCTACGTAGTGGCGCGAATCCATTCATCTTCATTTGAAATGTCAAATATATTTTTCTTGGAGTATTTAAGACCTGGCACTTCATAATTTACACTCAATAAATAACCGGAGAACTCACATTACGTTGCTGTCCCTGCATTATATGTATTGCATATTTTCATTTTCTCAGCCTCTATTTCTGATCATGACGTCAGGGAATTGCTGAAAGGCTCGTCTTAAGTTTGCAGAGTGGCAATGCCAAGTAGAAAACACCATACTCCCACAATAACTTTTGTGCGAATGCAGATTCACATTTCCTGCACGTCTTTAGTCACAAGTCCGCATCACGTATTCACATGTCTGGCAGAAAAAAAAACTTATTTCAAGCCACATTCACGTATTGAGATGTGTTCAAGAAGGACGTATGATGTTCCGGGCATATGTTGCAGGTGGCAGTGCTTGCAAGAGTTGCAGCAAGTAATCACGAACACTTATTTAAAAGATAATCTCATGGTGCACGACATGGTTAGGTTGACTTCCAGCACGAGACTTATTATAGACAGAATTTCATGATCCTATGTGCAAATAAATATGCATATCATATGACAGTAATGACAGAAGATGGTATATGTTATGCGACACATATCACTCTAAAATTTTAAATGAGTCCTGGCATCATTGGTTTTGTTTAACACCAAGTATTGATCACTGGCACATTATTGCACCTCACAGGTGAATCACTGTTGAACCAAATCCCACCAGTTGTGTTCATCGTTGAATCAACATCGAATCACAATTTAATCACTGCTTACACATTTTGTACGGTAAATAGATTGATGTGGAATAACTCCGACTAAATATGGTTTGCATTCATTCCGATACGGAAAGACAGCTAGTGCGTCGCTGAACCGGAATGAAAAACTAATTCTCATGTCCAGCCGAAGTACTTTAAAGAATTAAATAGTACCTCTCGTCGGTATTTCATAATTGCTCATATTTCGGTGTTCATATCGACGCTATTATCAACAGCTTTACTTTGCATCGTTGGTGCTATGGTTGGCCATATATTGGCAAGCGAGATCCTTTCCTTCCTCGCACTCCAGGGAGCCCTCAAAATTTAATGCTGCATGCATTGGACTTTTTTTAAATTGTCCGATTCGGTTTGCCCATGCCTCCATGAAACAGCGTCTAAAATAGATCTAAAACACACAGCCACATGTAGAAATTGTAAGGTTTGGGAATGAAAAGGATTTGAAGCGTAGAAGTACTGGAGTATTGACCCGGGAGTAGTTTAAAAAAACAACTTCAATCAAGCGGGAGACGTTAACGGTATGTATAGTATGTATGAGTACATCAGCTGGAAATTGCACTGTTTTTGCCTTTTCGGAACAATGAATTACAGTTTCCTTGATTGGTGCCGTCAAAGTCCCCCGGAACAATTACATGACTATTAAGAACTCTTAACTAGAATGTATTTCCAACTTTTAAAATATGTTTCCTTTTAAGACCAAACCAAACCCCGCCATTCCTCATTCATTTATATACCTAAAAGTTCAAGAACTAACTTAAAATATTTAGCCAAAACAGGAAATGCGGAAATCTCATTCTTCCAGTAACTCAAACGATCATGGCGGAGAAAACGCCATGAGTCGGTCCTCTTGGTAATCGCGAGAGCATTTTTCTTGTCCATCATGACTTCGAGTACTTTACTGCTCGGAATGTAGAAGAATATAATTGTCCTCCAAGTGGCAAAGTAAATAGTCTTAATGGGTCTAATGAACGGAGGGCCGATGTAACCGATCACAACACGCGAGAAGTTGAATTTGGTCGTGAAGAAAGATTCCCCTGTGATGGAGCGATCGCCGAGTACCTTCTCGTCCAGACGGAAATCGAGGAGACTCGCGATCGTGGGCACGATGTCGAGATTTGAGACGGGCTTGTCGGTGTTCGCGACAAAGTTCGCCATCTCTTTCGCGGATTCGGGCAGTATTCCTTTCGGGATGTAAATAGTCAGGGGTATCATGACGATGGGATGCGTCGGATGGTAGGTTCTGTCGTACACGCCGCCAGGAGTTTCGCCGTGATCGGCGGTAAAGATGAGGATGGTGTCATTGAGGACACCATTCTCTTCCAATCCGGTCATGAGATCCCTTAGCAATCCATCGGTGATGGTCAAAGAATTCATGTATCGCGTGAAGTCGACCTCCTTGCTAAAATTAGACACGGGTGGGTTGTAGGTCTCCTTGTCAATCAGAAACGGATGGTGCAGGTTGTTAAAGATGATGAGGGAGAAAAACGGTTTCGTCCAGAACGACTCGTCTTGTGGATGGAGGAAGTACTGCAGCAATTCTCGGTCGTCCATTCCGTATTCGTTGACAGCTGATTTGTTGAGAGTGGTACGGGAGTAGACGTGGTCAAAGTCGCTCAGGAGTCCATTCAAGTGGTACCATCCGCCCCAACCGTAAACCGTATTGTAAGCACAAAAATTATAGGTTGTGTAGTTTCTGACTTTGGCATAGTTGGCGATGGAGGGCAAACTAGAGTAGAACCAGCGATCGTTCTCCTTCGGCGAGGTCAACAACAGGCCATTCAGCATCGCAGGCATGGCGATGTCCGTGGCGCCGGACATGCTGTACGCGGCCGAGAAGTCGTAAACGTCCGGATGGGTGAGAAACTTTTCGTGATAGTAGGGCATCGCGGCCCGTCCCTCGTCCTTCCACATGGAAACCTTCCCGAGACTCTCGTTGATGATATAGATGATGTTGGGTCTTCGTTTCGTGCGTTCAAAGTCGATTCCTTTCCAGGGCACAAATGCTTCAAAAGTGTTTGAAGTAGCTGGTTCTTCTCGACGGACGGAGACACTCACGGTGAATCTTAAAAGTTCCTTCGCGAGATTGGAGACAGGCGACCACGCTCCATAAGACGACAACACCCCGCAGATAGCGACCAAAGCGATGCACTGGTTAAATGAGCCTCGGGCCGATTCGCTCTGCGAGTTTTCGCGCGAACTCATTCGAACCACAGATGCGCCAGCTATTCCAAAAGCTGCGAAAGTCGCTACCAATTTGAAGGACCTGTAAAAGTCGGGTGAAATACCCATGGCTTCGGAATTCAGCTCCGATGCGCTTTCAAAAAGGATCGCAATTTCGGTGCTCGAGAATGGACGACCGACGACTCTCTGATAATGAAAATCGACAACGAGCACGAATATATACGAGGCAATGAATAGAACGATGAGAATGACTGAAAATACTGCATCGAGAAATGGAGAGGTCCTTCTGTCCGACCGAGGGAAATGATTTTCATGGAGCTTGTAGGCAGGGAACATATCCTGCCCTGCAACGCGATGGACAAGCGAAGTCGCCCGGAATTTCCCAACCGAGTATTTGCACAGGGCGTTTATGAGGTGAACCGCAGCAAAACCTTCCACGAATGCACACGCGAGGTCGAGCGGGTGGGCGTCCAGGCTCCCGAGGCGGAGGTAGCTCCCCGGGAGAACCACCGCTTCCACGAATAGCAGCGTTAGTATGCAGCGTTGCCTGCTTGGGAGCAGCTGGTACCAATTCATTTCATTCACATTCCGGGCTGTAAAGCTCGAATTTGATGTTTCTTTCCTCTTTGCACTCATTCTTATTTTTTCGCCAAAGGAACCTAGATGCCAAGAGAATTTCAAAAATCTCTCTTCCCGCTGTAAAAACCCATAGCCATCTGTAATATGGTTCGAGAAGCAGAAGGGAATATAACTGAAAATAAAAGGAGGAAAAATACAAAAAATAAGGGAAAATACACAGTGGTGCGTACATGCAAAGTGTCCTGTGGAGTCTTAGTATGTCGTTCAATTTGTGCTCATTGCATTCCAAACGAAAACTTGTGATTTTTATTTCCAAATAATGTGGATAAGTTTCAATAGTTTTGGAGAAAGAGCGAATGAACTAGACTATTTCATTAAGTCACTCAGGTGGTACTCATTGATAGAATAAAAATGCAAATCCGCCAGCATTCATTTAAGAATGAGAATATGTGGCAGAATGGGTTTTTCTATGTACGTGTACTATTTTCATGTGTGTCGTGGCCCTAAATCTATATATACATAATGTATTTGTATGAAGCCAGGATTTCACTTTCGAATAACTTTTTTTGTCCGCCACTATTTCATTTCGTTGAGGTCTCATTCGAAAGAGCAGAGTTTCCCATTCTACGCGTATTTTAAACTTGATCGATCGATGCAGTGATCGCTGAGATAGCTCTGTTGGCAAGCATGCTATTCGTTTCGTTTCGAGCCTCTGTGGCATTGCTCATTTGACCACCATATTGGTCTTGTTTCGTTGCTCGTTTGTAATTAAATTCGTCGATTTTCTTTCGGCATCGGTCTAAAAGTGCCTCAATCCTCGATCGACACCTTCCACATTCCGTTTGCTGGTACGACGTGACTCGGAGTGCAGCCGCCTGGACGAGCCTCATGGGACGCCTTCGTAGAGGTCACGCCAGGAATGCTCGAGAACACCATTGCTTTCTGCTACCGAAGGCTGCGCAAGTGCATCCAAGGTACATGTTCAGCTTTGCAATGATTAACTTCAACTCTTGTTTGCATTTTCGTTGCATTCAAACTCATCAACTGTTTCTTTTTTATGGAAAAATACTGAAAACATGTGTCATTTATGCCATCTACCGTATCTGTATTCATACTGTATGAATCAATCTAGTTCAAAGTTATTATTATTAACGAAATGAAACGGTGCTGCACAAAAAGTCATTCGAAAAGCAAATCCACGCTTAATACAGTACAACATGAATATCACGCAGTTAACCGAATTATCAAACTAAGGAGAAGTCGTATGAAGGTAAAGGAGGTCTCATTTCAATTGTCACGGACTGTAGGTTTACACAAAAATATAACACGTTATTTGATTAACATAGGGGTTAGTCACGAATAGAAAGCCTTATGACCTGTATTTCTCCATCTGAATAGCTCGATCACCTGAATGCTAGGCAATCAGACTGTTTCACCGGTGCTTTTAAGTATTCACTATAAACCCTAACCAACTAACCTCGTAGAATGTATCATAAGCACATTTCAAGCAAGCCACATTCCTTTCATACAGTGCTCATGCATGGGAAGGTCATGGTACAGATAGCAAACGCAATGGCCTGGGCGGGGTGCTGAACATGGCTGCTCCGGAATGCCTACTTAGACCGTAATCATTATATCAACACATTAACATTACGCACTCATACCTCAACTCTCTCAGCTGAAGTATTAATATATATAACTACAATCTACTTATGTAGTATTTTTTGCGATGTATCTCATGCACCATTCTGCGAGTAGTCCACTTCGGAAGTTATCCCAATTGACGTCATTTGTCCATGCAAAAGTCACGCTAAAAAGAGTCCCTCAAAATAAGAAATATCCATAGGTGGGCACTTTGAAATAGACAAAGATGAAGAAGAAAGAATCTGATGAAGATAACAGGCACCTTGCTGAAACGCTCCCAGTATCAATCACCATGATATGAATATGTACTTCAAAAAAAAAATTGATGGGAGAATGTGAATGTTGGTTGTGGTCTTGCCGTTGTGTTAGGTTATCGATACAAATTCCGGTCCTTTTAAGCTTAATGTTGGGGACGGACTTGATATCTGGGTCGGAATTTTTCTCACGAACCTTTATTTACTTCTGAATATTTTCTGAAAAGAACTAGGAGACCATGATCCTATTTTATCATTTGAATGAAATACGACATTGATATTGTTTCAGAATTTTTTAAAATCAATCCTGCTTCATGCAGCAGAAGGTAAAGGACAGTCCTCCGCTCTAAAGAAAATTTGCCAAATTATAAATTCCAATTAAGTATTTATGTATCTCTAAATTTCAGTGATATTTGAAATAATGTACTTCGAAAATTGTCAAATTTGATCAGACTATGAGTTTGACATTTTTAATTTTCTAAATTGAGTGATTTTAATTGAACTGAAGCAGCCGAATGTTGACTTCCAGAGTTTTCATATCCAACACTTTGGACAGGCCCATGAGTGATCTAGGATTAAATTCGATTGGATAAAAAAAATGAATCAATAAAATCATCAGTAACCGCTTTCTTCGTGCGGACATGTTCGGAAGAAGGGAAACTTCAACGATGTCATGTCTTTTTCATGGAACGTCAAATTCGTTACGATTGCGTGACGTCCATGCCAATTTCAAGTACGCAACATATTAAAAAAGGAAATAATTGGGTTTCCACATTTCCCAAAATGTAATGGGACAAAACTTTTCGGACGTATCGCTTTCCCATTGTTTTATTATAAAGAACTTAACTTTGAGAAGGAAGATGCTATAGCTCATCGGTTATTCTGACGTCATGAGTGGCATTAAATAGACATCAACAAGGAATATAAGACATCCAAGAACTCTATCCAATCAGTGCTCGATGTGAAGAGTTATATATGAGAAATGGGTTAGGAAAATATTGAGCGCAGCACTACCATCTAGAACTCATCAGAACAAACCAAGGTTTGCAGGAGAAAAGAGCGATGACGAATGAACCACCGTTTTGGTGAGTCATCCCCTGTGAGGAATTTCTCAAGGAAGATCCCACATGAGCTCCGTGGAAAGAAAGTGTGAAGGGAATGTAATTTTTTGCCAAAAACTTCGGACTTAATTGTATTTCCATCATTACCCGATGTTCAAGTCAAGTATATTCAAGTGCGCGGTGCCATGAGGTAGGTCAGAGATATGGTAACCATTATTAAACAAGGCATTCGAAAATCTTACGCCGACTTTAGAGGCTCTAGACCATTACTGTTATCGTCAATAGTCAGCGAGATGAGGCAAGGTGCTCCCAGACAGGCGCAATCATCATGCCCAATGTGTGTTCTAGACTCGAATGCTCTGAACGACCGAACGCTGTCAGATATCACTTTTCACGTTGATGACTTGGGCGCGATTGTCATCAGTCTTTCGGGGTGGACTAACCCTAGGGTCCCGATTAGATTAATGTGATAATTCATGCCTATTGAACAATTATGTTGGTCGCACATTGCTAAGTGCAACGAGAGGTAGACTGGGTTTCTAATCTTGAAAGTCTCATGTACGATGGAAAAGGTGATACGAATTAATTTACCTAAGACCCTGGTTCGTCAGTGCTGGTAGGTTATGCCCGGACCTACCCTGACTTCCATGCGCTGCCACTGTTTTAACGACATTTAAATAACGTATTACTAGAATGGCATTCAGATTATTTTCTCACTTTATTATTGAAGAATCGAATGGTTCTTCCACAGCTACGGTAAACGTCTAAACCAGCGGTCCGGAACCTTTTTGACCATGTGAGCCATATTAAGATTGAGCTAAGTGCTCGTGAGCCAACGATTTTCAAAGCAACATAATTTTTCCTGAAGTTGGCAATAGACAAGTGCATTCTTTGACACAGAAAAAGAAGGAACAATCATGATTTTTTCGGTACTAAGTACTCGGTTTAAAAAGTCGAGCACTCGGTTTAAACTGAGTACTCGGTATCCAAGGGCTGGGGACCAGATTTGTGAGACACCTCGTACTTAACTAATACGCCTTTCGCTATGGATATTTGGGAGGGCTGGCGGCAAGAAGGATGCCTGCCGCTCTCTTGAATTCGCGCGCGGCTATAGCGCGCGATTCCCATCGGCATGTCCAGTCTGGTTAAGCACACCCTATCTTTGATGTGGGCTACCGCGTTGTACATGGGAGTAAAATCTTATTTATTTGGTACACTCGCGTGCGATGTCGCTATTCCATTTCAGCCTAACTTAAAACGGGGAATACATTGAATAGCAAATATAAAGCAACTTTTTGGTTAGCACTATCGACAATGCAGTTTACACTTGCTGACATTAGCAAGTGCATCATATGAAATCTAATCCTTTCATTGCGCAACTCTCAGAACATGTTTGCATATCGTAATGATGCTTCGTGGAAGCACCTGGACTCACCATAAGCCTTGAACCAAGACCGAAAACACGTACGTCACTTACTGAGGTACTGTGAGACGAAATGTTACCTCGTCGAAGAGGCACCTCCGTTAATCACGAAATAGCGTTGTGGAACATCGTCAGTTGCCTCTCTTGTTCCGACGCGGGCACACCTCTGCCACTCACAGCTCTGCGACCAATAGACTGCGGCAATGGATGAATGTCTCAATCTCATGCAAGCCCCACGACTCGTGACTCTTCACGTCACCCACTAAATGCACGAATGCTCGGTCGACGGATGACTCTGCTTCCACATACCCGAGTGACTCAGGCAAAGAGATTTTCCTCCTTGGAGGAAATCGCGGCAACATTGAACCCACATAAACTATTTTACTGCAATATTTCGACCAGATTACATTAGTCAAGAATGTTTCGCTATTCGACTTAATGCACTCCCTTTCCATCAATGACACCAACGACTCTGGCGCTCCACATTCATGTCACATTTAATGATTAATGGAAGCCTATATGAAGTATGTGACAGCAACTATGAGTGAAACATCACAATCAAGGGATTTTCAATTTGCCTTTTCAATTTTTCCTCAACTGAGGAACTCATGCGAGAGTCAAAACTTTCACTCTCAAGTATCTCTCAAGGATGTGACGTAAGATAATGGCCTGGAAACAAGCCTCGTTAATGGAACGAGGCCAACCCGACGCTGCACCCCTGCAACAGGACCCAGGACCCTGGACTCTTCACTGGGATACACGCGCATCCCTCATTCCCACGAAACAAAAATTTCCAAGCGGAGACGGAACAACGGGGAGAAGGGTGCGAGAAGGCAGCTGGTGCGGTGCTGGGTGGACCGAGGAGGAAGTGAAAAAGGGAGAGACACTTAAATTTTCATGCGAAGTGAATTGTGTTTGTGATTTAAATTATTCAGCCAATTGGGATCGTAATTAGTAAAACCTTTTTAATCACTTCGGGGATTTCTTGCTGAGTTTGCCGCGCCGGACCCTCGACTCTAAACAACGCCTTAATAGCATCAACTCCCACACGCAACAAGTATCACTCTCAGGAAGGCATCCCCAATTTGCGTGAACACAGAATGGTGAACAATGAAGTGAAAGATTGGCATGCTTGAGTTCCTCTTGGGCAGAATTTTTCCTAATCTGTGCATGTTGAGACAGTTCACCGAGCCTCAGAGTTTGACACCGACGTATACCTACATTTGCTGCTGGACAACACATCTCATTTTCATGGCCCTTTGTGGGCTTGCACGATACAGACATTTTGCCAATACAAGTGGAACTACTTGCATAAGAAAAATAATCATTTTTTTCCTTCATATCATGAAACAGTTGTTACCCGTTGCTGTTAACCAAGTTACACGGTTCGGGGGAGTAAGGTTTCGTAGCAGTCTGTTCAGCATTCCCGTCTGCGCGCGCAAATAACCTATATTCACTGTGCCGGGAATGCCGGAGCCGACCAGCGTGAACGATATCTCAGGAAGTGGCAAGATCTCCTTTCTATTCGCATTTCGCAATTCCCAGGAAAGCATTTTTATATAACTTAGTTCGTTTCTTTTGTAATCCGATACCTCTTTATTTGCTGACGAGCAGGAAAAACCACCGACCACGATAACGTATTGAAAGACTCGTGGATTTTTTTGGCGGGGAATCTGTAAGACGTGTTCTTAGTTCAAATATGCCGTCATAATGAGGGGTGACTTCCATTTCCTGTGTAAATATATTGTCCACGATGTGGACAATATATTCCAATAATGGATGTCCGTGATGTCCCACGAGAATTCCCGTGGGAAACTAGGGATCCAATGAGGAACTCATAGTTCACGATTTTCTGGAGCGCCAATTGATGAATCTGTAATCACCAAACCAACCCCAATCGAATCATGACTACACTTTTCTCTTCCCTCACTAAATCCACGAGTGCTCGATTGATGCATGACTCTGCTGACATCCTCCCCATCGAAATATATGACTTTGTTTCCACTTTTCCCAGTCCTGTCAGTCAAATATGAACGCTCTGGAAAATTCCGGCATTCTCTCTCCGTCTGAAAGCTGACTGCTTTTTGTCACTTCCCCCTCTCGATGAACAAACATTGTCTCCTCCCCATGTCAAGGGATGACCATTTTGTCCACTCCCCCCCCCCTATTCTGGAGTTAACGCAATATAAGTTGATTCTCTTTCTTTCTGCTGCCGTCATTGAATTGGAAAAACCTTCCACGCTCTACGTCATCGATTCCCATAATGATATGAAATGCATGGATGAAGGTCCATCTCTATTGCGTGAGTATAATCCCGACACATAAAATGCTTCTCATTCGAAAGCCCCTTTCATATTTTTTGCGGGCCTATGAGCAACCGGACGTCGAAACTTTGAATCTCAAATTCCTTGTCCGTGATGTCAGAGTTCAGTCCGGTCTCGGGTACTCCGATGACCTCCAGACCATTACCCAGTGGACCATTACCTCGTAAGCTTTTCGGTTTTATGTTGCAAACTACGTACAATCGTGTATAACATTTGAAATGGTGATTTCCCAGCCCTTTCTCAATACCGATACGAGGAGGCATGGAGTTTTTTGTATTGGCTGCCCTCTGCTCGTAAGTACTTGTCCCCAATTGACAACCCTAAAAAATGCTGCACTTCCTCCCTGATAACCATCCTAACAACTCCAGATCTCCTCCTTCGGGAAACGGACATTATTCCTAGCCATCGAACTATTGTAACGCTGTCGAGCCGCCGAATTTCCAGAGACGCTGCTCCCCTCCTCCCGACACATAATTTTTCGAACTAATTGCAACTCCGTTACCACCAGAAACTAGCTTTTTGCCATTTCTTTATATCTTCCTGAAAAAAAAAATTTTCATTGTCGAGCTTCAGTATGTAACATTCAATTTACATTTGAGAATCGATTGATATCGCCGGGAAGGAGACGGAGAAGGGGAATGGCTATGAGCGGCAGGGCGAAACAGGAGGAGGGAGGGATGAATGAAGATGACTGTCATCCGCTCGCTCTGTTGTGCTACCCACCCGCTACTAGGTTTGTAGGGGTGTTTGCAACAACCTATAACCGTCCAATGTCGATCGTATGGTGAATGTATACAAATTTCTTGCATTTATTTTTTATTTATTTATTGCACCAAGGTGGAGGTAGAGAAGGAAATCACAATAGAGGTCAATAGAGATCACAATAGGACAATCATGAAGGAGCAGATAGGGTTGAAATCACACATGTGCGGTAGCAGTTATTCACTGCTATCCCATGCTTTGAGGGATTTTGTGTTCCCTGGACATTGTAATAGATGGTAGAGATGGGATGCACATCCACTACATAAGGAGCAAATGCAGTCTGGCATTGGAG
>CAJPEV010003739.1:0-19516 GCA_905338385.1 Darwinula stevensoni | reverse complement strand
CGGGGTTCTCTTTCGGCCGATGCTCCGGCGTCCACCCACTGACGTTTTCGTCGAATGTTGGCATCGAAGGTCCACTTTTCGTCGCCTGTCACCACTGAGTCTAGCCGATCCGTTCGGCGCGAACGTGACAGAAGGGAGATGGCCATGTCTACTCGTCGCTGGCGGTCCCGATCGTCCAGCTTGTGGGGTACCCAGCACCCCAACTTTGCCTTCTTGCCAAGCTCAGCCAGATGATGAAGGATAGTTGTATGGGAGACATCCAGCAAGTCCGCAAGCTTTCGCGATGTTTGCCGGTTGTTGGCCTCCAGTGCCTCCTGCAAGGCAGAGTTATCAAACTCCGAAGGACGACCGGTGCGTGGCTGGTCTTCCAGGCTTTCATTTCCTTTCTGGAAGCGACTGTACCAATCATAGGCAGTGCTCTTGGACACAGTGTCCGGGCCAAACGCGGTATTGATGTCAGCGATGGAATTGGCTGCCTTCTTCTCGATTCGGAAGTCATAAAGAAGAAGCAGGCGAACTTGCTCCTTAGTAAGAGGGTAGGGCTGGTTCATGGCTGGAGAGCACCAAGGCTGTAATAATATACGGTTGTATGCCGAAGGACACGACCTACTTATAAACACACGCAGAACATTCTAGCATGCTCTGGAAAAAAATTGTACTGGATATTCAAGAAATTCCTAGAACTTGCTTTCCAATCAGATATAACAGTTCGACGGGGGAAAAGCCACACAATTCCAAGGAAGGAGATCTCAATTTAATTAAGTGTGAATAGCCAATGCAGAAAAGACAAACTTCGAAATTACGACCACGTTTTGTGGGCCCTTTCCAGATCGTCCGTATTTTTCCTCCCTCTACTTTGGAAATAGCAGCAATGCCAGGTAAAAGGTGAATCCTATGGAGAATTCATTGTGATAGGGCAATTCCTTATAAAGAACTTCCGACAAACCTACCCTCCCGCTCGTGAAAAAACTGGGTTCAAGTTTCATGTTCAAGTGCACAAAGGGTTGATAAAGAGGGTACAGTACAACTTCTTAATTCATCACATTTCCATGCCATATTCTTGAAGGAATCGACCGAGTATTTCCCCGAATTACCACCCACTGGACGGATGGAATGTTCCCAGTCCACCCGGAGAACGACTTTAGAGGATCAGGCAAATGATATCGTCTCACACGATACGAGTACGAGAGAGTGAGTTGTTTTGGGTTGTCCATAGCCTTCGCGAACGTCAGAAATCGATGAAGGACATGTCGCTCGTTCTGCATCGGATGAGTCAAATATCCCCTTACATAGGTGCTGGCTCGCACCACCCCGACTACACTGGCCATCCCTACGACCAGTCCCTCCACATAGCGGTAATGATGAGGTCCGTTTTCCCGGTACAGTTAGGCATGAGCCGATGCCGGATGAGTTCAGCTCCCCATTAGGGTCGCAGCTGGTTGAGAGGGTAGTTGCCGAAGAGGTCGGCCGAGAGAGACCTGAGGATTCGTTAGTTTATGGACCTCAGCTCCTGCCATATCGCCTTAGATCAAGAGGGCCAGTCGCCGACGAGCCTCTCCCAGAAAGGAGACTGCCGAGACGGGCGACAGCACGGGTAGAGATGTTTTAGATTGTACGGACTTGGAGAGGATGCGTTTAGATAGGTAGAGGTCAGGAGAAGGATTACAGGAGAGGAGGCCTAAGGAGCGCTCAATGGGAAGACGACTCAGTTCTAGAAGAACATGCGTTAGAGAAGATAGGAGGGTTAGGCTTGGAGCAGCCCAAAAACCAAGTTATAAAAGCAGTTGTGGTATAGTAAACAGATTCAGGAGGACTCATTGTACATCCATTGTTCAACATAAGTTCGTGGAATGGGAAATTCGCGCACAATATGTCAATCCCGCCAGTGACAACAATGCTATTACCTCCAACGGAAAAAGACACCTAGAAGGCGGTGACAGAAAAGGGTGCAACAGCGCATCATAAAAAAATTAATGACACCCAACTTCACGTTAAAGTTAGGTAATGCAAAACAAGAAAATAGAGGAGCACCATTCACTCCTTTTTAGACCCTTTCCAAGGGATGAGGGTCACATCTGCGTGAAGTAAATATCATGCAGTGAACATAAATTTCCCAATGGGAATAACAGGGACTTCATAGAAGAAGTTACAATTGACTATAAGACTCGCTCAATGTCGACGGCACCCCAGACAGAGAGAAAGGAGGAGGAAGAGGCGGCGGGAAGGAGGAAGGTCCGATCGATCGGGACATACGATCCCCGAACTGGTAATTGAGGGGGGATCCCTTCTTGAGGGCGAACGCTACTAACGTTCTCATAAGTTCGTACTGCAGGTGAAGGGGTCTGTTCTTCAGATACATTTCAAGGCATCGAGATTAATCAGCCGGATTTGACGAATTTCCAGCGGGACACCGGCAGAAAGGTGACACATGATGCATCAGAGAAGAGAGAGTTTCCTTTTCTTTTTTCCCCCTTTTCTTTATTTTATAGAAATGCTGGAAACATACTTATATTGAATTGGCGACATATGTTGAAATCCGTTAGGATTTCAATATATGTCGCCAATTCAATACACAGACTTTCCAAACCTCCTTTTTTGGCATGGATTTGTCTTGTGCTTTCAGTGTTGGACTCGCAATCCCCTAGGCGCTTGTGTCACAGGTTCCAGTCCCAGCCATTCTCTGCCTATGATCCGGGTATCCTCCCATCTTCTGGATTCATTTGTAACATCTCTCGGCATCCTGATTTCTGAATTGGGTCGTTTTCCCATACCCCTTCCCTTAAAAAATAATATACACTGTGCAGGTTTTGCTGCAGCAAGTCCGAGCTTATATAGTTCAATTCTGAAAAAAAAACCAAACCCTACACATGTCAGTTTCCTGAAAAGTTACGATTCAAGAGATATTCCTAAAATCCCTAGTCCTAATACTAATTACATATTTTTCCATTAAGCTTTTTCAACAATGCCTCTTTTTGGAGGAATAGCCTTTCGGTCATAAAAAAATGCGATGTGGCCCTTCAAATATTTTCAACCAAGGTGCGTTCATTGTTAGTGCGCATGTTGATCAGATTTGGGTAGTTGTAAGTCAATTCAGGGGATCCGTAAAGAATATTGTCAACAGCTTCCACCCCCAACATAAATGAGTGATCCTGGTTACCGACTTCATACTTCCAAGATCCGAAGCGGCCACGAGACCATATATCCATAACCTGTAACTTGGGCAAGAGTTGCTTCAATATACTGTCACGCTCAAGAGTTGGTGTAGGGTATCCGTGATTGAAGCGACGGTAATATGTCGAAACAATGTCATCTTCAGGGGCCAACAATGATGTGTTAATTGCGCCTGCTATCGTCTCAGATATGACAGTTTCAATATTAACTGCCTTGCACGAGGTTTCAGATATTTCAAATATGAGAGAGCAGTATGGCCCTTTCTTTTTTGTCTTTGTATCCGTGGGCTTACAATCAGCACGTTGTATGGTTCTCAGCTGCACAAGGTCAGCAGGTTGGTTATATGGCGAGAAGTTGGAGAAGATGGTGGCACGGTAGTAAGGTGAATCATTCTCAGGGAAGTACAACCAGCATTGTTCTTTGAAACGGTCGGGGGACTTGCCACGGATGCCGATGCCAACGATGTTGGTGAAAGAGAAGTAGAGACCTTTGCTCAATGTCATTAATTCTTCATCGCCAATGGTGATGGCCAGGTTGTCCAAGGGCATGGTTGAAATGAGCTTCCTGTAAGCAATTGAGGAACCATCCCTGAATGTAACCACCTTTTCCTTGGGGTCAGTCTTCACTACTTCAGCATTGAATCGGAACCTTTCCTGAGGGATCGTCTTGGCCACAGCCTTCCAGAGACCACCAGTACCACCGCGGGCAGGAAATCGAAAAGTCGCATTAGGACCCCAGTTTCCAGCTATTTTGTTTTTGGCTACATTGGAGACTCAAGTTGAGATCAGGGGCGGCAACCCGTTCACCAAGCCATTCGCTACAACAATAAAAGGAGAGGGCAAAATCAAAATCAGAATTGATGAGAACGTCCAAAGAAAAATGTTAAAGGTTTTTTAGGAGTAGGAGAAAGAGTTCATACCATAACATCATCGTTGTGGGGAAGCCCCAGACCTTGAAGTTATAGGGGCGCATGAACAAATCAGCAATGCCCTCTCCTGTGCATAATCAGTTAGAGAAAATGAGATGGTTGTATTACTGTTATGCTTTAGGGGATATCGAGTGAGATAGACACAATAGCATGTATTTAAAGACCCAGAATATCAGTGAAATAAATAATTAACTACTGAAACTGCAACATACCCATCATGCGATTAATCCACTCCTCAAAGTTTTTGGGCTTGGATTGAGACAGGGCTGAGGCAAGAAAGGTGTCAATCATGCCATTAAGGCAGACCACTTGGTTCTCCTTCCGTAGGGCTGATATAGTGTTTTGATAGGGATAGGGCACCCATCTCTTGCGAGAGAGCACATACGACACACGTTGATGCGTGTACCAGTTTTCGGGCTTCGGCAGGGCTTCGTCGAGCACCTCGTCGAAGTATTTGTAGTGCGAGAAGATGACGTGGGCGCCTACATCGTACAGGAAGCCCTCAGGGGTAACATCTGTTGACGCAAGACCATCTGTGTGGGGAAAGTATGATGCAAATGAGCGTGGTGAGCAATCCACAGCTGGCACGCATGACACAGTGACAGCCACACTAAAGTCAAGATCTTTTCAGGCTTTTTCTGCATGCATTCGATTTGTTATGAAATCGGAGTGATGATACCCATACATATTCAAATATTACTCTTATACCTAGGATTAGTGCATATAAAAAGAGCATGGGTCCATTTGAACCAATATAGGACTAATTGATCCTTAATGAAGGTTAATTTCTAGCATTGTAGTCGATGTCCTGTTTTCACATCCACATTAGTTGACAGTTGCCATAATTAAGATCATACTCCATCGCAGCAAGTAGTTTATGGCATTACCCCTTTCCAATTCCATTCCTTTGACACTTTCAAGGACTGTATGTCAGACATGGAAATTAATGACAATAATTTTGTCCTCAAGTGCGTACCTAATGAATGCTTTCTCCTGAAACCTAGATGACGAATGAGGAGGATGGTCAGTTTAGGAAACGCCTCCACTGGGTCCTAGAGTAAGGCAAGAGTTTTCCCCCTGTAAGTATGATACGAATGATCGAGGACTCGGCCCTATCTCATGATGGTGTTTTTCCCTCCCTCAACATTATTCTTTTTTTTTTCTCCCCAACTAAATATTTGAAGTGTCTCTTTGGTCCCATAGTTTACCTAAAGTCAGATTCATTGACAAGCGTCTAAGGGCAGGATGCTTGAGTTTCTTTCGAGCCTTTGTTGTGTTTTCTAGTTAGGTGCTAGGTACATCGATTGGGTAAGGGATTAAGCCTGGGGTAAATACCGGCGGAGCCCGAAAAAACCGCTCCGTTCTTTGTAAATTTGTGACCCCTTTGGAGCAGTAGCTATGTAACGTGGCAGACCGGATACCATAATAAAAAATATACTCCACCTCATATGATTATCAAAATGGGTTCATGGAGATGAGGGAATGAAATAATCTATAATTACGACGGAGCGGCGAAGAAGAAAGGAAAACGTTGGATGCAAATAAGGGAGGCAGGCGGGAAAGAAAATGACTTTGTCCTCGACATCCATCCAGTGAAGACGTTTTCCAGAACCTAGTTGACCAATGGGAAAAGTGGTCAATTTAGTAAACCCCTACTCTGAAGTCAAAATCAGAGGAAGAGCGAGGAGGAAGAAGTAAGTTCCGAGCTGATCGGGGACTCGTCCCTAGCTTTTAATCGTGGTTCCCTCCCTCAAAATTATTATTTTATTTTAAAGACTCAAAATCATATTTTATTGATTTGTATCTGAGACGGACCAGTTCTTTTTCTGTTTATTAAGGTTCTCATAATGATTTTCTTTCTTTTGTTTTGGAACTCTCCTCCAAGGGTCAATATCACATGCATTATGTGTTCTCTTTTATCCATTGGGTTTGACTAAATTCTTATAATAAATCAAATAATCAGATTCGGTGTGGTGATAAAACTCTCGAACTTGAACAGACACGAATCTCGCTCACCAAAAGGAGTTGGAGGAGTTTAGTCTGGTGCGGGATGTTGAGAGAGCTTAAAGGTACTTTTCCTAAGGAAAGTAGAATTGCCTGAAATTACGAGAAATTAGAGCGGATAGGTCGATTCGTTGGATCTATTTTGATTGATAGATGCAATCAGACCCGCTGCGTCCCGCCCATTGTGACATCCATATCAAACTAATGGGGTTGTGCGTTAAGAAGGTACTAGTGTCATTCCAGGTCAACTACTCACATTATAGAGGGGCTTTTTGCTGCACCGAATGGGATTCTGTCGGTAAAAATCGTGCGCACTGGAAGTCATGAGAAACTGATGAATCCAAATTTTAACAGTCAAGGTCAAACGGTCTTTTATGCCCCTTCAAAATTTGGGAAGGAATTGTAAAATGACCGCTCAAACTAATGCAATATCACTCGTACTATTTAAGCCAGATGGTTTGTTAATAGTGCATTTTGAATTACGTAGCTAGGCATATATATATGCTTCTATGGTTTATATGTGTCCCAGCAGAAAAATAACAGAGTTTCATGAATTTTATGTAATCATCAAACTTTCAACCCAAAGAATATCGCAGTAAGAACACCTGTTAGGAGATCATATTTGGAATGACTTTCCTACTATGTGAGGTTGTCCAAAAATACAGCGCGGTCCAGAAATAAGGAAATACGCATGAACTCTAATAAATTTTTTCTTAAAATGCAATGGAACTAAGCAGTGACATACGAGGGCCCATTGAAAAGTTATCTACCTGAGTATGAAAGAGGAGAGGTAAAAACTATTTCTTAGCTGTGTTAGTTACAGTGGCCTATCAGTATTACTTGAGGGAGTAATAGGTCAGTGGCGTTTCTGTTATTTAGCACATCGAAAATTGTTGAAACGGACAACATGAAGCTGTAGTATCGAGCTGTTTTGAAGTTCCTTACAAAAGAAGGGATTTCACCAAAAAGAAGTCATTGAGAGTTTGAGAAACGTGTATGGCGAAGGTTCACCTTATTACTGAGTAACATTTTGATGCAAACAGTTCAAGTGGGGGAGGGAGTCTTTAGAGGATGTCCCTGGTCTTGTCAAAATCAGCAATTTTTCAATATGCTCTCAACAACATAGCAGAAACGCCACTGCCCTATTACTCCCTCCAAGTAATACTTTTAGGCCAATGTATTTAACGCTTCCAAGAAATAGCTCTTACCTCTCCTCTTTCATACTCAGGAAGATAATTTTTCAAGTGGTCCTCGTACAGAAGCATTTAAACTCAGTTTTTCGCAAAAACTGCTCCATGACTCCACTGATCAAGTCCTTACACAGATGCAGTCTTACTGCTAGTAATAGCCAAACTCGCTGGCAAAACTGCCCAAAAGCTACTTTCAACAAATAGAGCAGACTATTATTTGGGCCATTCCATGCCAACTGACAGAGGGATAACGCTCGATCATCTCCGAAAAAATATAAAATTTTCAGAATCAATCGATCTTACATAAAACTCCAAGATCCGAAGTATTTAATTTTTATTCCAGCTGGTACATGAAATATGAATGTCGAAAATATCGGTTTTCAAGCATGTGTTCCCCCTCCGGCGAATTTCATAACTCTCAAACTATGCCAGCTATAAATGCATAAAATTGCTCATATGAAAGGTCTGAAATAGTAGAATCCAATTTTTTCCCGCGAAAATACGATTTTTGAAATGTGAATTACATATATATTCATTCAGAATGTATTAATTTCCATTAATTTCACCACACCATTATCTGTTGTAGGAATCAACATAACAAAACCAACGTTGCAGTGCTAAGAGTCCACCTCTAGTTCAGTTTTATAATGCATGTATAATTTGGATTTTTCCATCCCACATCTCGAAGATGAAGTCGAATATCCCATTTCTCGAGGTTTTTTCCGAACGTTGAACTCATTTTTTTTACGATATGTGGTCCAGATAAAAATATGTCTCATATGTCAAATGAAAGAACATTCCAAGATCTATTCAACGACATCAGTTCGTTCTGTTACTGTTGCATATCGAAATATTATTAATTCCCTAATGTATGTCAGTTGAGACCTTGGCTTAGTTTATTATTATGTCCTATGAAAACTGGTTCTACTGTTTAATTTCTATTATATCAATATTTATTTTTTAGACCGTTCTTATTATAGTATTTCGTCTCCATTAAATTAAGTTGCACGGGGACTCATAGCTCCTTTAATTGTATTATAATTGCTTCCTAAAATTTGATCCATTTAAGCATTGGGTTCATATTATTCTACTTTCATAGGCTTTCAAGATTAGGTTATCATAGGTTGGAGGCTTCCATGGGCTTGTAGCTACTTGAGGTGTCACGAATCCCATCACATGCTCTCTCTCACCCTGCGACAGTGCAAATACATTTTATAAAGCATGTAATTGGAAATGTTGTCGATGGAGGGCAAGGCTTTTTAAGTTTTTTTTTTCAATTTAAGTCAGCCCTATTGGTAAAGTAGTGCAGCTTCTTCCAATGTGGACGGCTTCGTTTGAAATGGCCGAAAAGACGCCATAGGGACGTTGCACTGCGGGATTATTATATTGCAAGTGATAAGAAATGAGAGCATAGCTGCTTATTCAGAATCTGCTGATTACCATCGATGAAAGACCACAAATGGCCGACGTGTATCTTGGGTGTTGCTCCAATGAAAGGATTGTAATGCATCTTGGACATCAAATCCATTACCATAATGCATTATGTCGCTTACCCATCGGTAAACAGAACAGTGGATTCTTGAATGGAAACAATATTGCTAATTGCAGATATATAACATTGGGCAATTAGAACTACAAAATTGGGGACGCTTTTGTTAACCTCATACATTTGTTAAACCTATTACTGTACAATCTGATGAACGGAATGCTTACATGGATCATATCATATAAGCAATTGGAATGCAATTTACAGCGCTATCAGTCCCCATGCAACTCAATTCAGTGAAGAAGAAATACCATAATAAGAGCGCATTCAAATAATATATAGAATAGAAATTAAACAGTTGAACCTGTTTTCATCTAATATATATAGACGATCGTGAATGACTGACTGACGCTAATTCTAACCATGTTCTAGAAGAGTTAGAAATCTGAAAATTGGTACAAATGTACCTTTGGGATGCAGAGGTCAGAAAAAATCCGAGTTTGGAGGTACATGCCCTAGGGTACACATTTTTTTGGGGAAACGTTTCTCTTAAATATATTTTGTGACAGATAAGGTTGGCATTCAGAGAACCGACTGGATGTGCTGGGTTCGGTGGTGTAGTGGTAGCATATAAAACTTGCTATTAGGTCAGGGTTCAATTCCCAGCCTTTACCTTAACCTTCATATTTAGCTTTTTTGGCACTCCATGTCCCGTTACTAATTCCCTCTCGATAACGTCATTTTTGCTTTTAGTAAAATGAAGGGACATGGAAAGCTGAAACCTGGCATGGAGGTGCCTACCAAGACGATGAGTTCAGGAAAAATGAAAATTTTTAGATACATGTCAGTGTGGCTTATTTTTGTGAGCCGACGTTTTCAATATTTTTTTTTGTCCTGGCGTAATGAGCTAGTGTGGAAAGATGAAACTTGGTACATAACTGCCTATTAGGATGCTGCATAAAACTTCAGACTTTGGAAGTAAATTCACTAGGGCACAAATTTCAAAGGGAGATGTTTCCAAATAATTTTTTACATTAGTTAAACTGATGGATGGAAACTTTGCATGGATGTGATTACTGAGAGAAGGAGTTGAATAAAAATCGATCCATCTCCTGGGGGAATTTTTTCGAGGGGCGATGTTGTTGCGGCGAATTGGACAGAAATGGAAAGGTGAAACTTGGCACATGTATAAGTGACTTGATATTACTGAGCAGAGGGAGTATACAGCTTTCATGGGGCATCCCCTCCGGGCATAGCTTTTGCTTTTCCAAGCATGTTTTTTCATCAGCGAAAAGGGCAAATGTATAATATTGAAACTTTGTTGGCATGAAGTTCACTGGGCAGACATAGAAAAGTACCTGGTGTACGTACCTGGTGGGTCACTTTTCCAAATTCATTTTTTCCGCTAGCAAAATGGGGAAACGTATAAAGCTGAAACTGGGTGGCATGGAGTTCCCAGAGTCTACATTTCAAAAGAAAAAAAATTTACCTTATAACCTATTAGGGCACTTTTTTCAGTTCAATTTTCCTGATTTTTTTTTCATCAAACGAAATAGAGATAGAAAGTTTATATTATTTTCAGAAGTACCTGTTTGATGGCTGAGTAGAGGAAAAATCCTAACTTTGAAATATGTCTCCTTAGCGTAGATTATTGGAGGGGAGTATTTCTAAATGGAATATTTCTCCACCCTTACAAAAAGTGACATAATAAAATATTTAAAGTTAGGCACACAAAGAATCATGGAAGTAATGATTTTGATAAAAATCAAGACCTTCGACCCCATATGTCACGCATTCCAATAGGGACGTACTTTAAATACGTGTTTCCCATTTCACAAAAAAATTAATGAATTAATCACTATCCAAGGTAATGGAGCGTCGAAGGCTGGTTTGTTTGCCCCGACCATAGCTGGTTTGTTTGCCCGAAGGGCAAACAAACTCGCTAGTGGGAGATAATACTGAACTAAACCAAGGCCTCTATCGTTCAACATGAGAAAATTCATAACATTTTGATATGTAACAGTAACAGAACGAACTCATTTCGTTTAATAGATCTTGGAATGGTCTTCCATTTAATACAGGAGATATATTTTTATCTCGATCCCCACATCGTAAAAAATGAGTTCACATTTCGCAAAAATCGCGAGAAATGGAATATTCGAATTTCATATTCCACATGTGCGGAAATAAAAATACAAATGATACGAACATCATAAAACTGACCCAGGAATAGACGCTTAGCACTGTAACTTTGGTTTTGTTACGTTGATTCCTACAACAGATAATGGTGTGGTGAAATTAATGGAAATTAATACATTCTGAAGAAATATATATGAAATTCAAGTTTCAGAAAACACTTATTTTAATGGGATTAATTAGATTCTACTATTGAAACCTTTCATTTAAGCCATTTCATGCACTTCTGTCTGCAATATTTTGAGAGTCATGAAACCTAGGGGTCATGCATGCTTGAAAACGGATATTTTCGACATTCAGATTTCATGTACCAACGGGAATAAAAATTAAATATTTCGGATATTGGAATTTCATGTAAGACTGATTAATTCTGAAGATTTTCAAATTTTTCTGAGATGATCGAGTGCCATCCCACGGTCAGTTGGCATTGGATGCTTCATGAAAAGCTGAACGAAAGAAATCATTCCTACAATGGCTTTTCAAATAAATTCAGGAAATCTTGAGGCCCGATGGTGCTGTCTTATCATCTCACCGGATTCGCGACTTCTTGGGCAACATTTTCCCCAGTCAATGGATCAGGCGGCATAGACCGATTGATTGACCAGTGTGGTCTCTGGGTTTGACTCCGACTGGCTTTTTTATGTGTTAAATTAAGTTTTGTGCATGGGATAAAATCTCGGACTCTTACAGATGTGAATTATAGTATCATTTTCACAGAGCGGATCTTGCCAACGTAGTTATGGTATCACCTATCACTTCCAGTAATTCTGCAGCTGTGGAAGGACTTGAACAATGGTCACATTGTGATGTTTTTGTAAGAAAGTTTTAAGGCTACAAAATCTTCATGACCGTGCGATTCAGCGTGCATCACTGCTTAATTCCATCGCTTTTGAAAACATTTTTTGTTGGAGTTCAAACTTGTTTTCATCCTTCTGGCCTACCCTGTTCATGTATTTTCCTTTTTCTTTCTTCAAAATGTTGTTTTGCGGACTAACGTTACAAGTGCTCTATTTAGCCAAATTTGACCTTCAATAACTTTTCCTTGATTCCAAATATCGGTATGCTTCACCCACAAAATAATCTCCCAAAGCCCTTTTGAGCGATAATCGTCTCATTGTGTTACGCTGAAAGCCTAAAAGTTGATACATATTTCAATAGACGGGCCCGAACATAATCTGGTTGGAGTTAGGCGCTTCATGACCATTTTTCGCTTGAGATCGTCTAAGGAAAATTAAGCATTTAACCTGTTTTCTAACTTGAATAGTTCAGGAGATATGGAATTTACTTGAGGGGTCATTTTACATTCCCTCACAAATTTTGAAGGGGCATATCTAAAGACCATTTGACCTAAACTATTTACATTTTGAGCTCTTGAGCTCCTCACGACCCATCTAGTGAACACGATTTTTAAAGGTAGAATTCCATTCTGTGCAGCAAACAGCCAGTCGAACATCGGACCACTTGACTTGGAATGACATACTAATGGGAATAAAACCTAAGATGAAAAGCAGGGGGGGGGGATATTCTCAGCATCACAGGGATTTCGTTTTGATGAACATGAAAGTGTCTTATTCGTTATCACTGAGAGGAACCAATGTAACTACGCCAGGGTAACCGCAAGCTTTCAGAGATCAATAAGGCAAGATCATAAGCATCCCTGGACACGGACATCACACAAGGACAAGGGAATAACGATCAATGTTAAGGGAATTGAGTGAGCAGAAAGTGAAAGAAAAAACCCTTGGTTTAAATATCACACTTAACCGCTGGAGAAAACGTACCAGGCTCAGAGAAAGTCAATAATGCGCCAAGATTTGTGGTTTACATGCAATAGCCGCTTGGCTGCACCAAGGCCAGTGGGTCCGGCGCCGATAATCAGAATATCACACCGTTCATGGGGGTAGGCATGTTGATATGGATGTTGAGTGGTTAGGAATGGAGCTCGCTGCGAGATAGCATATGGATGAGGTCACTCTTGATTCACTCAAATTCAGCCTTAAAAAAAGCACAAAAAATCCTAATTTTTCATGTAATAATTTTCTCATTAGAAACTCTAGCGCATAGCTTAGCAAAAGGAGGTCGTTGAGTTTCCATATCTGAACTAAAATAGCATTAGGAATCTTGGGGAAATAAAATGCGAATTATTTCCAGCTAAGAATTCCTGAAGCTCACAAGACGGTCTGAGTGAAATCTGTAACTTCTTTATTCCCTTCATAACAAAATCTGGTTCAAGTAGTCCAGAGTGTTACTGAGTGACTCATGGTGACCCATAACAGTCCAAATTGTCAAATTGACCAAATCTGGGCCGATCTAACCAAGGTGCGATGCCGTTTTATATAAATGTATACAGTGAGAAAATTGACATGGAGTTGCACGTAGTGTTGCCCCATAGTGACGCTTTTTGACCCAGGCTTACCTACTCTGAAATCTCTATTTCCATTGTAGCCCGATTTGACCGAAACTGATACCCATGGTGACCAATGATTTTCCATGGTGATCCATGATGGCCCATGAGGATCTATGCCTAATTTGAATGATCTATCTAAAATTTTGTGATTCCACAATACCCATTGTTGATCGAAAGAGACCGATCAAATCGATAAAATGTGGTCTTGTTTCAATTTTCATGAAACTCCATCACCCTCGAATAATTAGACACGAGTTCAGGCACTTGGACAATTTAGGCAACTTAGCATCACCATGAGTCACTCGTTATCACTGGCCACCTGGGACAGATTTTCAGATGAAGGGAACAAAGGAGTTTTCGAAGCAACTTACAAGGAACACTATCCAAGTGATAATTTCAGATTTTCACCAAACTTTGGTCATTGAAAGAACACTGAAAACGAAGTCAAACTGCACCAAAACCTGTGGCAAAAAACCATGTTTAGTCGCATAACTGGCTCTTTCAGTTTTCAGTATACAGGATTATTATAAGGTCACTTTCATTGCCAATAACCTTTCAGGAGAAAGTCAGATTCAGGTGATATTTGACAGAGAGGTTCATGAGCCAAGGAGGTTCATTTCCATTCTGCAATATGGCTCTTCATGCCGATAGAGGGCGCTGATGTCGACCAGAGCGCCACCTATCTACTTGCTATGTCATTTTTTGGCCCAGGCAAAATCCGTTGAAGCCTATGAATATCTCTGCCAAATATAATCTACTTCCAACAATCCTTTCGAAAGATATGGTCTAAGTTGGATTTTGACTTGAACTGGGTTTGGTCATTACTTTTAAAGAAATAGTCTGAAGCAGCTAATGTTTGACAGATGTTCTTGCGTCTATGACCTATTCATTCCCTTATCTGGCACGTATTCGTACATATTGACAAAGGGCGCATTGATTGCATATGCGAAGGTGAAATGTGAAGGAACACGAGGGCTCTACTCACACAGTGTCTATGTTATAGTAATATGTAGTAACATGATATCAACATGAGATGTTACTGTACATTGAGTTTCACCATGTCATCGTGAGAGTGATATGGATGCAATATGTATTCGTTCTTGCTTCTGTTTATGCAGCCAATTCCTATTCTCTGTCTCTTACATTTGCTTATGCCACAGCAGCTCCATCTGTCAACATGTAGAACCATGTGCTGTGTAAGGGAACGAATAAGTCATTGACTCATGAACATCTCTGTCAAACATCTGATTATTCAATAGAAGGTTATAACCACATGAAATTTGATTCAACATTCAACCTTGTTCAATATCTTTTGAAACAACTCTGGGAAGCAGCTGATATTTGGCAGAGAAATTCATACGCATGAACGGATTTTCCCCATGCCTAAAAAATGGCATACAAAGTAGATAGGTGGCGTTGCGATAGACATCAGCGCCCTCTATTGGCATGAAGCGCCATCTTGCAGAATGGAAGAAAACTTCCTTAGGTCATGAACCTCTCTGATAAATATCACTTAAAACTGAATTTCCCATGAAAAGTTATAGGCAATGAAAATAGGGCAGTGACGTTGGTAGGTTGTAACAAAAGTTATTGTGCATAACTACTAGTATAAACCTTTCGTTACAGCCTAGTATGTAATAATCATGTACAACTGAAAACCAAGAAAGCCAGATATGGGCCGCGATTTTTGGTACAATTGGACTTCATTTTGAGAGTTCCTTCAATTACCAAAGTTAAGTGAAAATCTGAAATTATCACTTGGGTAGTGTCTTGTTAGATTAGCTTGTGATTTACAGACAATTTGGGCTAAGAATGAGGCTCATGTTATTTCCCTATCATTCCTGATGTTTGTAACATCCTGCATACACGACACCCACTGACTTTCAAATGGAACATTCGAGTCAACATGATGAACACATTGATCTAGTTAGTTAGTTGAAAAATATTTCTCAAAGTCTTTCCCTTTCATCAACCTAACCCCCAACCTCACCTCACATCATGTCTACCTCCATTCTCCACGAAACTCGCTAGCATTAGACCTAGGCCTACCTATTGGACTATCTTCGAGTTACGCCTTGGCCTAACTTTTTTCGTTCGAAAGAACATGAATCCTCGACTTAATGGACCAATTAGGCCCATACAAACTAACCCTTGGTCTTGGAGACACCTCGTCGAGGACCTTTAAGTTTCGGTCAATCGGAGGCCATATCAGTCTTTTATGACCCAAGGGTGTTCGAGTAACGAAAGACCGCTCAGAGGCCGGATGGTTCCATTTGAAATCCAGCATGTCCGCAGTTTTTCCTGTCAGGTCTTGTCTTTGATTTGCTTTAAAATATGTATGTGGTCCTCCCATCCAAGGGTTTAAAGATGATAGCTTATTTACCTCTATATATGTAATAGTTTCAGATAATGAAATTCATTAACGGACGGGTCCAAAAAGGGCGATTTCCTACATAATTCTTTTCACCAAATTTCAATTTTCCTACCTCCAAAACGAATGCACATAGATTTCTGCAAACATGTAATCACTTACTCCATAGTACGTAATGTGCACACATGGAAATATATATGCATGGTTATTCTTCCATGTGTTATCCTTATTTTCAAAATTAGCGAAACAGCTGAGTTTGTTTTGGGATATTTTTCGTCAGTAAAATGTGTCTCCCATCTTCAATAAAATCAATGTTCACAAACTACATCCATCCATGTACCTTTTACTTGAATTTGGAATTGATATATCTCATACCTACGTTGATATTAATTGATAATATTTTGTAATTTTCCCAGAAATGCGTGTAAACGATAATTATTTCTCACAAAAGCTCCATCATTCATTTCTTTCATTTTTTTACATTGATATTACAATGCTCTGGTTACTGCATGGTATACAATTTCCTCCTCCTTTTGCCTAGCTATATATTAATACGAGAATTTGTTGGTTTTTGGCTGTTGGAGACCCACGCTTACACATGGGTCTCCAATGCGGCCATGTGAATTCACCCATTGTCACACATTTTTGCTTCCCAACGCGCGTATGTACAGGAATTGCGAAACTATGTTTGCAATCATTTCTCTTCTTGTTCCAATGGAGACATCCTTATGGTGTAATTTTAATTGAGAAATCTAATATTTCAATTCGAAGAGCCCAAGAGTTGTGGTGGTGGTAGTTGTCAGCCCAGCGCACGAGGCCTAGGAAGCTATGTCACTTCAGGCCATAGGCTGGGCCATCCACCACTAAAAGCGACAGGTCCTTGAGGCTATGCTATTCTAGGCCATAGGCTAGGCCATCCAACGCTTTTAGCAGTAGGTCCGTCGAGCTATATCAGTCTGAGCCATAGGCTTCATATTGAGCTGTGTCAATCAAAGGGTGCTCCATTTTAAAGAGGGCTCCATTTTAATACATGTTTTGCTGAAGTATTTTTTTTTTCTATATTTACTTTTTTCCGTTAGGTCAGGTGTGGCTCGGGACATCGCTTCCATACAATAGTTTTCTGTTTGCGTTTCATGTAATGGCCGATTTATTTGAGTTCTCATGATTCATGAAATCAAAATAATGACGTAAGTTCTTTGTTTCATACGTCGCGCAAATGGGCCGCTCCTCCCATCAAAATGGTGGCGATTTTTGCGAGGTGAGATTGAACGTGAAAAAAATGTTGAAAGAGGTCCCACAGGACGGTGATGAGGCAGTCGCTGCAGATAATAAACGATTGGTGCTGGCGCGGAAACAATGTTTGCCACTGCAGTTGTGGTACGAAGTGCCTAAATGGGTGCTTTAAAAGGTGCTAGCCATAATGGCTAGAATGACTGATGAACAGTACACAGTTGCAAGTAGGGAGCGTAAGGCTGGACAGCAAGAGGCAGCGAATGCTGAGCTCCGGAATAGGAGAGCCATGGAGCCTGCTGAGCAACTTGTTGCAAGGAACACAGCACTCAGGTCTCGAAAGCCGGGGGCGGCCGGAAATTGAATCCGGACCTCCTGCTTGCCGGTCAGGTGTGCTACCATTACACCACTTAACTCGGGATGTTATGACTCTCCATGTCATCTCAATCACTACAGTCGTTTGCCGCAGCGAGCACTGTTAGGCTGTACATTTTGATATAGGGAGGGGGCATTTGTTTCACATTGCAAGCAGATTGGAAAAATGCTCCTGCTGCAACTCAATCTTTACCCTGAGGCTCTGAAAGTATTGCTCACTGGTGCTAATGTGGCGGCGAGGCATTTTCAGGAATTATTCACTGTCATTGTGCCGCACATGCACTGTCTTCCCTCTGTGCCTTCGAACAAGTTCTTGGAAATGATTAGTACTGTTTTAGAATCATTGGTGTATGTACCATACTCTAACGCCAATAGCCCTTGGGCTAATCGGTGATGCAAGAGTATTGAATGTACTAGGAAGGGAAATCAGGAAAGTCGTCTTGAGTCTCCTGAAAACGCGCTAAACCGAGGCGTTCACAATGGCGATTGTGGCAATCAGCTGAATATCATGATGATGGCGTTTAGGAACAGAATCTCCCTGTGTACTGTAAGCTATAAGCGTATGAATTGAATGAAGCGGTTCAGTTCCGAATGGGTAATGCAAACAGAGGATTGCCAAGGATACGTTATGCTCACAATAGACGATTCAAATTTCCACCTATTAGACCTATTAGCGTAGCTGCCGCAGGCCGCTAGTACCCCTTTTAAAATGATTCAAGACATTATTCTAAAAATTGAAAACATGTGGCTTCACTTGACCAAAAAGTTCCATTAGGTTCAGGGAAATAATATATTCGCTTAACACCTCTTGGATCCCATGTTCCAATACTTCATTTAAGGAGAATCTTATACCTTTTTGAACGATACCAATTTCGTGATGATGGATTCATGAGGTACGACTGCAATCATGGCAGAAATACCAGTACCAAAGCTTAATTTCTTCGGATAGTTGACCCGCATGAGGATCCAACACCTGCACTTGCCCTCCAAAAATACAGGCATCTATTACGTCATTTGAAAGTGCATGCTATGAATTTCCAAATTTAAAAAAAATCATTTTTGCACCAAACCCCTATTCACAATGTAGGCAATATCGTCATATTGCAGATTTTATTTATTCTTTTCATTATGTTTCTGTAATTATGGCTAATATTCATAAATTATTTATTCTCAAATATGTATTGAATCTTGCAGTTAATTTTTGGTAAATATCCATTATTCATTGAATAATAATAAGAAAGAGCTCATAAGTGTTATTATCATCATCATATTTTATTGTGAAGCTAAACGATCCCAAGTAAATTCGAAGATGGTGTTAGGTACATATACTCAAAGAGTCTCAAATAGTGAAATAGCCTCAAATAGTCGTATCTAATTAACTATATATTCAACTAGCAAGTTTGTTTGCCCTTCGGGCAAACAACATCGCTATCGTCGCGCCTTCGGCGTTCCATTACATTGGGTAAAGTTCAATTCAATTATTCGATTCAATTATTCGGAAGTCGAGGGCGCGCCAAGATGGCTGCACCCTCCTTCGCTCGCTCTTGCATCTATATTGTGTTGTGTACACAAACTCTTCTTCTCCTCTGCCTCACCTTAGCCCATTTACGTGACAGTGCCTTCCTTAGATCCTTACCGGCAGGGCACACGTTGCCAGACCCTGCACAAGCCTTAATTTTGGATCTAAAACTTGCCAGGGGACAGGATACGTTTAGGCCTAGGCCTAGTGAGCAACTTAATTCCCCACATCACTGGACCACACGTCAAAACAACAAGAAGAAGAGGAAACGAAAAAACAAGAGGGGACATAGAAGAGATGTCAATAAAAGAAGACATCTTTTCTTCAACACCATCCTGTGGAATGTGGAGGGACTGCGGTCCCTTATTAAACTCAGCCCAGACAATATCTTTGGAACGCATGACATCCTCCTCCTCACAGAGACATTCCTTACTAAACCCATGGACATTGAGGGCTACTACTCATTTCACTCCCTTGCCAGGCCAACTGCAAGTAGAGGCAGGGCGTCGGGCGGAATTTGTATAGCCTGCAAGCCTTTCTTAGAACCCGAACTAGTCCATCACAGTGAGACCTCAGTCACCATAAGAACACCATATGCCACCCTTGCTTGCTGCTACGCCTCACCTGAAGCATCTCCAG
>CAJPEV010003738.1:5701-28238 GCA_905338385.1 Darwinula stevensoni | reverse complement strand
ACAAATTTTAAACCTCTTAAAGTCACCTTTATGAGAAAAATGGATCGGTGTCACTTCCTATGGACGTGCGAATTCAACGTGCTAAATTTAAAACTACGAGTTAGGCCAATCGGGCACATCAGAACATCAGAACATTTCATCGCAAATTCCAGACAATGACGAAAGGATCACGTCTACCCATCGAAATAACGGCTAAAGCGTATTTGCAAACTATTTCGCTCTTCTGCCAGGCACCCCAGACTGATCAAAGAACCAAGAAACCAACAGCGAACGCTGAAAAGTCGACGGCAGCGTGCACGGCCATTAGAGTCGACTCGCGCACTCTCTTGCGGACAAAAAATGTAAACAACAGTTCTACTAACTCCCGGTAGATGTAAGGAGTGCAGGTTCCTTGGAGACTACAGTGAGGGGATTAGCCTGTCCGCTCCAATACAAATCTTGATCTTCGTGAATCTGAGACACTGAAATTATACATTGTCTAAGAACCTCATTTTTCGAGGAACGAAATTAGGCGCCAGAGCTGCTCCTCGTNGGCTGATATATAAATGGCTCCTGAGTTTATTAACTTGAGAAAGGTTTACACCAAGTAAACGAATTTTCATTATCGATCAGCACTAAGAGCTCTTTCTACATCATCCTTGAGTGCAAGAAACACGAACAAAAAATAGAAAAACTGCCTATGTTGTAATATATATGGCCTAGAGAATACTTCCCGGATGTCTACTTACGTTGAGAACTATAGTTAAATAAACTTTTTAAGTGGTAGATTCAATTTAAAGTTGATTTCGGCCTGTATCATGGCTGCAATTTCACAGAAGCCAATCTGCTAATTCCCATTGCAGACTGAACTCAGAACTCCAAAAAAATTCCACTGCCCGTTGGAAAATACAAATTTTAAACCTCTTAAAGTCACCTTTATGAGAAAAATGGATCGGTGTCACTTCCTATGGACGTGCGAATTCAACGTGCTAAATTTAAAACTACGAGTTAGGCCAATCGGGCACATCAGAACATTTCATCGCAAATTCCAGACAATGACGAAAGGATCACGTTATACATACAGACACGTCTTCCCATCGAAATAACGGCTAAAGCGTATTTGCAAACTATTTCGCTCTTCTGTCAGGCACCCCAGACTGATCAAAGAACCAAGAAACTAACAGAGAAGGCTGAAAAGTCGACGGCAGCGTGCACGGCCATGAGAGTCGACTTGCGCACTCTCTTGCGGACAAAAAATGTAAACAACAGTTCTACTAACTCCCGGTAGATGTAAGGAGTGTAGGTTCCTTGGAGACTACATACTCCCCTAATCGGACAGGCGAGGTTATGTTTAGAACTAGAAGCACTTAGACTCTGTGACTTTAATATGTAACAGATTCTTGGAGTAAAAAGCTCCTTGCTTTAATCCGCGGTCTCGACGAGGAGCAGGAGAAGTTCATGACTCAACCCCAAGATGCCCACAAAGCACCAAGACAAAGCCCACCAGTTCACAAACACACGTGTATTTGACTTTCGTGCAAAGGGATTCAGATGAGCATCACGTGAAAGGTCTAAAAGGAGGTCTGGTCCCAAGCCTCAACCCTTCGAGCAGTTTTCACGTACACCGTACGTGTACGTTCATCACTCGGGAGGTCAAGTCAAAACTCGGCGTTTTGACCATATTCACATCATCGTCTTCCAACTCGTCCAAGATCTCCCTCTTGGTTTCTTCATCATCCTCCTCCACACCCTCATAGAGATGCAACGATATTTTATCGGTTATCGGTATCGGCCGATATTTGGCTAAACCGATAACCGATATTAAGAGTACGCCTGAAGTATTCCAAATGCTAAGCAAGAATAGCGAGTTATTAATAATCCCTCATCTCTCTAATAGGAGAGTCGAATGTGTCTGAATGTCATGTGCTTCTCAAACAAGTAGATATGATACAAAACGTTTTACCATTTTAATATGTATTAATTGTCATAATTTATTTCCTTTCGAACCGAGAGCTTGAGGATGGTAAGGAATCGGTATCATTGCATTCTGCCACCTGTGTAATTGTGAGGGGCTGGTCTCTCTTCGACAGCCTACTCACCTCTCGTTCTGGCTGATACGTGTCACTTACGGGCTCTTTTTTTGCTTTTTTTTTTTTGCAGAAGTAGTCCAGGAGACGCGAGATGCGTGTTGGCTCGAGGAGAACTGCAACAAGAAGCGAAGAAACGCGGCCAGAGCTTGCTGAGATACGCAGCCCCCTTTTAACCACTGTCGCGGACTTCGAGTTCTCGTTCCGCTAATTTTCCGAGTTGATGGAGATTAATTAAACTCGTCGCGAAATAATTGCAGGCCGCAAGAGCAAACGAATATTCCTAAATCGTGTGCAAGCGATCCATGACGCATTGAAAGTATCACGTGGGGATCCTGTTAATATGTTAATGCAGTTAATAGAGTAATAACAGTCCTCATATAACAACAGATGATCTTAATTCCGCAAACAGATAAGGGAGACGTGCAAACAAAGTCCGAGAGAGAGAAAGCGCGTGCGCTCGCATGCGAGCAATGAGTAGGACTGAGGAACTTCCGCCGCCTTGTGTCTCTGCGCATCATCGTAAGATGGCGCGCCCTTCTCCTCTGCCAACTTTCTCGTGGTTTCCTGAGTTCTTTTTTTATCGGCATTTAGAGCTACGGATGGAAAATCATTTCGCACGGAGGAGATATTCTATGCATTCGAGTTTGTTTTGGCGCAGCTTCATCAGATGTGGTGGAAAGGGGTGAAGTTGGTCTGACTCCACGTCCGCTGCAATAGTGACAAATGGCTACAAGACTTCATTTATTTGCTACTTGACAATTTTTTTTTTATAATAAGAAAGCATTACGTATCTCATGAACCCTGTTGGGGTTTATGTTGGAAATGCATTTCCCTTGTCTAAAACATAATGCAGGCATGAAAGGTCCAGTGCTAGGGACCAAGAACGAGTGGCCTGCTCTAGGCTGAAGTTTCAATGCAAGGAGCAAATCGAAGGACGTGATGTCATGGTCCAAGTTTAATGGCTTTGCCAAAGTTCATAATTAATGGGTCTTGGTGAATGCGAAGTTGTGAACGAAGCAAAACAAATCGGTGTGTAAATCTAGGCATAATATTATCAATACCATAGCCTATGAAACTAAATGGGGGTGAATTCCCATATTCTTTGATGATCTGTTTGCCCTAATTGGCCATTATTTTGACAAGAATCGAGAACCAGTCTGGACAAGGTGGGTCCTAAACGAGTGCACTGTGGAATTACTTCACAAAAAGTCCTGTTGACTTTGCCATCTGCAAATTATGTACTCAAGATGTGAAAAGAGGGTGATGACCCCCAAGAAGTAGGAATGCTTCAAATTTAAAGGCTCACCTTAAACAGCATCATCATGATGAGAGAAGAGAGAGAAGATGATCTGTGAATAAATCAATTCCAAAACTTACTCACATAGCTAGTGCAGAAAGGACAAAAGAGCAGCAGAAATGATTGCTTTAGACTTTCGACCCTTTTCAATCGTGAATGATGAGGGTTTCATCCGGCTGTTTCGCACGGCCCTTCCCAAGTACAAGCTTCCGTCTCGAACATACCTCAGCGAGAATCGCATTCCTCAAATGTATGAAAAAATTAGCCAGAAGCTTAAGACCCAGTTGGAAGAAGTTGGATACTATGAGTTTCACTGTAGACATTTGGACCGATGTTGAAAGTTTGCTCAGTTTGACAGTTCATTTTCTGACCCCAGAATTTGAATTGAAATCAATTGTACTAGCAGCAGTTCCAATTTATGGAAGTCATACTGCCCAAAACATCAAGGAAAAATTGGAAGGAACATCAAAGACTACCAAATTCAATGTCTGGTAAGCTCTAAATCATTCCACTCTTTCAAATTCTGAGTTTCTGTATCTTAATGTATTAGCTTGGGTGTAACTCATGCCAATGGCTTTTCAGGTCCGAGACAATGGGGCAGACATGAAGGCCACAGACCTGATGCAGTGTACTGCACTTACATGTGCGGCACACACTATGCAACTTGTGGCTAATGATGCTGTGTTGTCCCAGAGAGCTGTTAGTGATATGCTGGCTCTCGGCAGAAGAATTGTTGGGCGGTTCAAACATTCAGCCAGTGCCCGTGACAGTCTTAAACAGCTCCAGGAGAAATTCAACTTGCCCAAGCATGTACTGGTGCAAGATGAACCAACAAGGTGGGATAGTAGTTTGCACATGCTGGAACGCCTATGCGAACAACGAAGTGCTGTTGATGAGTTCGCTTCTGAAGATGGTGTCCCATTATTGCAAGCATACCAGTGGAGCTTGATGAAATCTGTCATTGCCCTCCTGAAGCCATTAGAAGAATTCACCAAGAAGGTACTTTTATTCATGTTTTCTTGCCATTTCCTCTGCAATGCTCCTTCATTGTATGGATGGACAAATTATGTATCTGAACATCAGAATTTTCAATGAGACGACATCACAAAAGGCTACATACAGAGGAGAGGCCTTGCATTGAGGATTCAATTGAAACTTATCCTGCATGATTGATTACATTTTTTTTTACAAATTAAAATATTCTATTGCTTAATCTTTCATAATTTATTTATTTGCAGGTCTGTGAAAGCAATGCCACAGCTTCCCTCATTGGCCCACTTGTGCAAGGAATTGAAAAGGTTCTGGAAGGAACGTCAAGTCCTGGAGCAGGAACTATGAAAGAACAGATAATGAGCAAAATGGAACTCAGAAATAGATCAGTATCTCTCTGCTTCTGCACTTCCAAGAGATGACAATCCATTACTGTACTGGAAAAGCAATGCTCAGCATTATGAAATGTTGGCCAAGCTCAGCCAAGGCCAACATGCTTTTGTTTTTTAACCATAACTTCAGGTTTTTCAACTTTGAATATTGAAGCAGAAAGCAGTTCAATCCACATTGAAGAGACTGGCTTCAACATGAAAAAATAATTCATCCCTGATTCATGTGAATCTCACTTTCACCATAAGAAGTGTAACGGGCACGGGGCGCAGTGGGTTGGATTTATGAAAATACCGACTATTAAGTTCAAATAAAAACTTAACGTGCCCCAATTCCACTAAAATGAATTCCTTCCAGGAAACCAGGTCCGTGCCAATTCAAATTCGAGTGGGAGTAACTAAGGCGTAATTCAAGAAAATAAAAAAAAATGTATTTCCAAAAAGAAAAATCAATAATAAAAAAGACAAAGGAAATGTTAACCAAACAACTGGTCCAACCCCTTTACAGTAATTTCAATGACAAAGGGCTGATATCCAGATAAAACCTTGCAAGTTCTGGGGAAAACTCACGACCTTCGAAGCAAAACGATCCTTTAACTATGTCGTTGTTCCTCTGTATGTTTTTTAGAGAGAAAGGCAGCCAGTTTCAATACACACACGATCTAAAAGGGCCCGAGTACCCCGGTCAAATCGGTACTAGCTCGAGTTCTTCGAGTTCGAGCTCTTCATTCACCTCGGAGTGAAGGATCTTCAGCTGAAATCTTGCTGGATTGGAGGATAGGTTTTGGCGATTAGACTTGATTGGAGGGACTTTGATACCCATTCGCATAATGATGTCATGGCTCCTTGTTTGGGTAGCCCATTCGAGAAGGAAAGATCCTGCATATAAACTGTAAGGAGCCCTTCCACGTGTTGGTTCACCCCAAACACTGGGTTCACCTCCCTCCACGTGTTGATGGATGTTTTAGTTCACCTCCTTCAGTCTTCCTCCCCGCCTTGACTCTCTACTGGATGACACTGGACGTTGCGCGGTCAGAGGCTGGCATACGTTACACATGTTATCCAATTCAATGCATCGAAGGGAATAATTCAGTTTATAACCGCTAACAAAGAATTGAAATAGACCCTTCGAAGTGGTGAAGCCACTGAAGAAATGCTCAAAAGGGGAAGGAAGTGAGGAGCTGATCTCGTGGATACGCCGTAAAGCACGAAAGTATGAATTCCCTCTTGAAAGCCTCATGTTTAGTACTGTACAGTCGGGGGAAGATGAACCCTTGTACTGTCCCATGTCTTCTGCACAGCCATGGGACAGACGTGTGTGCATGGGTAGGGGTCGCTACTGGGGCTCGGTATATAATATAATATTAGCTCTGCATTGGCCATAATCATTTCGTACCGTATGCTTAAATGTTCTTAAATGAATGTTCTACGACTTCTCTTCGAATAAGGTCTGACGTGGAGTAGAGAGTGTAACATAGCGGCGACGCTCCAAGAGTATGCTGGATGCTGCAAGGTAACATGCACCGTGTTGGATTGGATTTTGCCGCTGCTGTACAGCACGAGTATGAACCACTGAGGTATAGAGACCTCTATCTCAGTGGTATGAACTCGGCCAAGGGGGGTGGGAATATTGCAGAGACATCTGGTGGCTTGTTATGAACAACACTTCAGTGAGGCGTGACAGCGGAATTGGGAATCGACTCATTCTGAGATTCGACCCGTAGGGAGACCCTCAATTTAATAAGCTGTCCCGTTTAATTCCGCTGCTTGGCGTTGGAGTGATTCGTGTCCGCCCGCTAGGTGGAGTGTCGACAGCGACATCTATACTGCGACCCTGTAAATGAATGGGATTCGAGCGAAATGTCGTTCCTAGGTGCACTTTACACTCTATGCTTACTGCCTTACAAAATGGGGAATATGAGCTGGTTCGTGGCCTGGACTCTGTCTCGAATATGAGGATAACAGGTGATGAGGCATGCCCGGCGCGGGAAAATGCGGGGCCCCCAGCGGCAAAGACATTGGGCCACCTCTGGGTTCCGAAGATTTGCCCCTCACTTCATTTTCGATTATCGAAGTTATATTAGGGAAAAAAATGAAAATCACTACATTTTTATTAAGCAAGGAAGGAGAGGAATTTGTGTAGGTTGCCCAAAGGTTTCGCGTTCGTATTCTTAGAACCTTTGCCACCGGCTCATCGATCACTTTCTTGTGATTCAATGACCTGCCGATCTCCCTCTCGATAGAGAGTATGGCCTGTCCTGTCGGGCGTTCTTGTGACACGCTTGATAAGTTATAAATTGTTTCATTTTGGAGAAGCTTCTTTCTGCAGATGCAACTCTCACTGGAGCTGTGAGCAGCACTCCAAGAACAATGGACAAATAGGCTACACGGGCCTGACTACTCTCGTGAATGAACCGCGGAGTTCCAAGAGCATCAAGTGGCTCTGGTCGCAAGCGTTGCCTGACTGCGAAGCTCATCGACAAGGTCGTTCGTCTGTTGAGACCCGTGCAATGTTTAGACACCTTGGCAAAAGGTGTTTAGACACCTTTTGCCAAGGTGTCTAAACATTGCACGGGTACCATCGATGATTAGGATTGTCACCCGTTCATAAATAGTATCGATAGTACATATTTCAGACGCTTCGTAGATGCTGCAAACTGGTCTTAATATGGACACGGTTTTGTCCATATGATAAACTCATTGATATTTTTTTAAATTAATAAAACTTAATAGGTGCTAAAACGGCTCTTTTCCGTAAGTCAAAAGCACCAGGCTCTCATGGTATACAATTGGCGTCTTGGCTCTGGGTATTTGTGGCATAGCCGCATAAACAAGTCCCTCGTATTTCGAATATATTTGCATATTTCTATGCGTCCACGTTTAATTCTAAATGCGGCAACCCTATCAATGACTCGGTAATGAATATACAAGACATTTCACGACGTGATGAAGGGAGACGAGCGAGGGAAAGGGATGAAAATGAGATCCTCCTCGCAGTCGCCTGCAAGAGCGAGGGTTTCATGCGGAAAGGGTGGAGGAATTAAAATTATGAATCTAAAATATACTTTCCATGCATTTGGTGGCGGATTTCGGGCTTCTCGCCTGTCCAGAGTAGGAAGATCTAGGAATATTCTGTCTCACTCGGAATAACTAGCAGCGTTTCAACGTTTTTTCTCTTTTGCTTTCGTTCTTCCTATCTTACTTATTATTTATTTCTTCCTCTTGCGGCTGGGGCCCCCTGCGGCCGCAGGGGGCCCCAGCCCCCTGTGATGAGGTGTCCGCGTTGATAGATACCTATAATGAGACCAGACGAGATATGGGAAGGTACTAAATACTCCTGTGAGGGAAGATTCCTGGAAAAAATGGAAGCACTTTTGTGTACTGAGCGAAAAGCGAAACCCACCCTTCCATGATGAAACTCCACCCCCTAGATGGACTCCCTTCGATCTTCTTATCGCTCTTTTTTTTTTTATTCCTCATCTTTTCATGCGTATACTCGCCCTAGAGGCGAGAATCGTCATTGTCACCGTCAAGAATTCAGTTTTGTATGTTTGCGGCCTCGCTTCTATTCAGAGGAGGATTCACTGCTCTTACACCTCATCCCAATATGATTTAATTTTCATATTTCAGAACACGACCACAAAGGCCTTCAGATGGCTATTTTGGAAGTAGTTGTTCGGCTCCTGTCTCTTTTCCCGATTTTCCCTCTCCAAAGCTTAAGCATTCTGAAATTGACATCTGTGTATGATAATGGCTGCACGCTGCAAGCACGTGTGCAGCCGTCAGGCCTACTTCATGGGCGTTTTCCTTGAAACTTACCAATACAGTACCTCCTATTGACTTGCCTTGGATATATACCCTAGGTGCTACCTTGCAGTGCCTTAATGAATTTCTGTTTTGGACAGGCAATGGGGTGTTTCGCTTAGGCAGCAAAGCGACTTACTGGATCGAGTAAGTGTAAAGTTCTCCACGTCGGACGAAATGACAGTAGGTCTCTCGGCGCGTTTGGCTTATATGAACTGGAGTAGGCAAACAGAGTGGGAGATTCAGGGTTTCTATCGACGAAGAGTTTTTACCAAGTTTTCCTCTCACGCACGCGACGGTGGCTAAGTGTAACAGGATACATTCGTCGTTCAGTTGCCAGTTGGAACTCGCGCCTTATTCTTCCGTTGTATGCGGCGCTGGTGCGACCTCAGTTGGAATATTGCATGCAGTTTTGGAGGCCTACAAATAAGGGTGAATTGTTGGCGCTCGAAGGGGTACAGAGGAGGGCCATAAGTATGTTGGAGGTCAGGGGACTTTTGTACAAGTAGCATTTAGAAGTGCTGGGACTGTACAAGGGAGAGAGAAGGTTAAGGAGAGGTAATCTCATCCAGGCCTGCAAGATAACTAAAGGAATAGAGCATGGTAGGTTCTTCCAGTTCTGTGGCAGCAAGAGAACTAGAGGTAATCAACTCATGTTGCGTAAACTGCAGGTGCAGCTCAGGTCGAGACAGTATTTCTTTACTTATTGGGTGGTGAATGTGTTAGATGAAAACATAGTGACTTACCCTGCCCCTAATGTGCTTATTTTTAAAGAAGAGATTAGATGCTTTTATGGACAAAGCAAAAAGGGGAACAATGTAGATAAAAGGGACTAGGCAGTAAGTGACTTGGATATATAATTAAAAAATCACTAAGATATGTAGCTTTAAGTAGAGTAGGCCTATCCAAAAATTTAAGGAATGCTCATCCTCCACATGTGGTTCCCAAATGGGCATTATCATCTCTTGATGCCACTATCCTACCTTGAAGTCTTTAATTAACATGTAGGCTCCAGGTCCAAACCACTTCTTGCCTGACACCATTATAGGCCCAGCCTTATTTGTCCTTTGAAAATTGTTTAAATAATATTGTCTCCTCTGATGTAATAAGTCTCCTAAAGGAGAGGCTAAGGCTAGACAGGAATTCAGTTTGTGGTGAACAATTGTTCATGGTGCAATCCATTCAGCTACATTAGCACATCAAACATCAGAAAGATGGGCTGGGGAGAATCGCCAAACCATTAGGCCTGTGCTTGTTTGTACCCTGCCTTTTTGGTAAAGAACAGCAAGTAATTTCTGACTTCCTCTTTCTTGCCAAAAGTCATGGATGTATTTTTTTTTTTTAGGACAAAGTACAAGTAAAGAAGGAAAATGAAATAATTGGCAAAGAACTCATGTGGGAGACATTTGGATTTGATATTCTAAGACATGTGGACCTCACAGGCACCCTTTTCCTAAGATAAGAATTTAGAAGTGTTGGGACTGTACTCGCTCGAACAAAGGTTAAGGAGGGGCGATCTCATCCAGGCTTTCAAGATAATTAATCCAGTGCTGTGGAGAAATTCGCCAGTTAACAGGTCAAAGCCCTCGCCATTTATTACTTTTTCAATCCATCTCCAATCAATGTGCATTTTCAACCTTGGTTGGTTTGGTTAAACTCACAAGATCATCTTGCATCCTACATGTATCACTTTCCTCCCATTTCCATGGGACTGGATAATGCAAGCATTTGAAGACTTTCTCACGCTTTCTGAGACGATTTCCAATGTATAAATTACAGCCCTCATGCATTTGATAAAAGTTAGATGGTTATGTAAGGTAGGAAGATAATCCCAGAGGTGTATGTCTGAATGTGCAAACCTCATTTAGGAGAGATAATGGGGCCTTTAAGTCAAAGAGCTCTCATAGTAGTCCATGTATTCCTAAAGAACCATTAACTAAAGAAGGTTTCAGCATTGATACCTTAGTGACCAATGGAGTAGAATATCCATGTTGGGACTGGTACTCTAGTCCTATCCTTTTACCTCACTGAACTTGAATGTGAGCATACATTCAAATATATGTAATTTGGTGAAGGAATTGTCCTTAGCCTCTAAACAACTCCTAAGACAAAATGGTTATGAGCCCTTAACCAGGGAAGTCCTTCATGGAAGGTTTGAGATAAAATATAATGGGAAACTAGATGTTATGGAAGAATCATGAACCTTGGACAGTGTCTATTTTTTTTTACCCAATGAAGCCAACCTATGGTTGGTTAATGTATCTTCACAGCCAGTAGATTGATGTTTCATTTTATTTTTCAGGTTTGTTTGATTATGCTTAGTGGAAACTCTTCCCCTGCTTAGTCCAAATCTTCTTTTGTGGGATCATGGGAAGATCTCACTTTGTAATTCGGATGGTTCATCAAGGCTGTGCAAACAGACCTTTCTATCATCTTGTTGTGCATAAGGTGAGAGTTCCTTTTTGCCTGCTGTTGATTTGTATTCCCCAAGCATATGCTAGACTACACTGAAAGCAAAAAGGAAGATCAGAATTTAAATGGAAATGATTGCAAAACGAGCCATTGAGGGCAGAAAGCTTTGCAGAATCCTCAAGAAGAAGGATTGATCATTCTGTTCTAAGATGCCTCCACTCAAGCAGTGGAGACATCTTAGAACAATGGTGGATATGTTGGCTACATGCTCTCCTTTATTTGCTAACATTGAATTCTGTCTTTTTGGTTCCCCAGTTCTGTGTATGATTTTTTTTTGCAAACATGTGTGCAAGTTTATTATTATTATAATGATCCTCCCCTTTGACTTGCCATTGATTATTGTGGAACTGAATTTCTGACGCTTTGAAACTGTGTTGCAGTCACACAAGAACCAACATGATCCTCCAATAGAGCAAGTGGGAAGCTTTGACCCCATGCTGAATGAGAATAATGAGAAGCTTGTTGCTGTCAACATGGAACGATTGAAATTTTGGCTTGGTAAGGGAGCCAAGGTGTCCACACCCTGTGCAGAAGTACTAGGTAATGCTCTTCCCATTCAGAAAGGTGATCTTAAGGACCCCTGCTTCATGAAAGTTCTCATTGAGACATGTTGCTTTCTTTCCATTGCATACAGGCATCGTGGGTGTTCTTCCAATCCACCCTCGCACATATATGCAAGGTTGGCGAATGCGTCTGAAGGACCTGGGTCTGGAAGAGGAATTGAAACCACCTCCTGAACGTTTGAAACCTTATGAAGAGGCAACTAAGCCAGTCACGTAGCATTAGTTAATGTGGTTGAATGAATGTCATTGGCAAACAGTATGAGTGTTTTTGTAGGTAAATATATAATCAAGAACACATCTTAGTATATGTTGACTTCTGTTCCTCAACACTAGGCAGTAAGTTTTATTGGTCAGTCATACTGTGGAAGTTGATTCATGCTAATTTTCTGGAAAGCAAGATACCATTCGTATATATTTCTTCAGTTTTCTTTCTGGGGTGTTCAAATTGACTACTGGGGTATACAAAGTGACTAGGAAATGGGCTAAAGCCCATTTCCTAGTCACTTTGTATGCAGAGTAGTCACTTTGTATGCACTTTGTATACTGGGGTATACAAAGTGACTAGGAAATGGGCTTTAGCCCATTTCCTAGGTCATCACAATTAAACTCTCTGCAACATGTGGAAGGAGAGACAAAGGAATAATGGAGTGCACTCTGCAGTATCCAAAGTCAGGCAGAGATGGAGAGAGATCACTCCAATCTGCACAAACCAGATATTCCTGCTGTTGCATTTTTAGAGTTGGCCATGACCAAGTGCTACATGGAACATATGAAAACCTTGTTGGTAGTCATTTGGAGCAGCCAGTAAGTTCAACCCTCAGGACATTATGGAGCTGGTTGAACATGATGGCATTTCCTCTCAGAACTAGTTACAAATAGAAGATAGGAGATCCTCACAGCATATTCTTTGCTCTTTGCCTGACGGACTCTTACTCTCATGCTCCTGCAATGTTTTCTAGTGGTTTTTAGATTTGCTGTTCTTGTGGATTATATTTAAGTACCTTTTCTATGATTATATTCAACTTCCTTTTCTATGACTGAATATTCCTTGGCAGTTACCTTCATAGTCTTTTCCCATTGTATTCATGATTAGTAAAAGGGAAGCATGGTGTCATGGCTTGAAGAAAACCACTACTGGTTGCTCTGATGCAGTAATTATAGATTGTTTGGGTATTTTTTATCATTCTTCATGCATAATTTAATATAATGCCTGAACTTATTTTTCGTAATCTATAGTGTTGTTCTGATGTATATATCTGAATGATTATATGTTTCCATATATATGTGCACAAAATGGTGAAAATGTATTTTGGAAAACTAGAAGAGTGCATTGAGCATGGAGTATTTGTTCCAAATAGAGAGGATGCCCAGGTCATGTTCATGCAAGTAATTGATAAATTATCTTTAATTATTATCATCTAATGTAAGAAGGCCCTCTATTTACAATTTTCATCATTTTAGACATATGCAATTGAAAGTAGAGTGAATCATGCACTTAAACTTGTATAAAAAATGATCATGTTGGGTTTATTAATGAATGAGTAAACCTGGAGTCCTTTAGCTTAGTGCTCTCTCCATGGATATTTTATGGGCTTCATTATGGGGTAATGTGACCTTAAGAATCTTTGATGATTCTGTATTTCTGTTTTTATTAAACTTCTCATGAGTTCTATGGATGACCTCTTCAAGCAATGGTAGAAGTGCTGCTTTACACTTCCTTGGAGTAGACCTCTTCAATTTTTCCTAAATCTCTGGGTTTTTCTAACAAATAAATTACTTGTTTCTATTTCCATCTGATAGAAATGGCTACTGATGTTGAAGCAAAGCTTGAGTCCCTGAAACTAGAAGATGTTGATTCATTCACCATCGATGAAATACGAGAAATCCTGCATGTTTTACTTCCCAAGTATCAGGCTTTACTTAAGCAGGTTGCTGCCTATGTGAACCAGGTTTGTGTGAAACTAAATCCTTCTCTCATGCAGTGCAACCTTTATTGCATCATGATTGAATGCTATGGGTTGTCTTGCTCAGCTTGTGGAGCTACAGTGCAAGTCTTGTGAAAGCAATGAGGATAAGGAGGTGCAGGTGAATCAAGAGGACATCACAAGATGCAATGGCACTTCTCTAGATTGGACTGATCCTGACAGTGTGGGTATGTGACTAGAAACCTTCCAAATGAACTGTTGAAGGCAGTTGGTCACTTAAAAACTCCAATTTTTGGCAATTGGACTACCAGCATTGCAAGATTGATGAGGGTTCAATCTCAGTTCTCTTATTTAATTGGCTGCCGTGCCTTTACTAATCCTAGTCACAACCCCCTGTGAGCAGATGTTGTCTATTTTTAGTGTGTTTTGCTCAAGCATATTTTATAGTCAGTGATTTTCATATATGAATCCCATTTTAGTTTTAAAAAATGTTTCAGTAGGTCATTGATTCTGAAGTGTGAAGAAATATTTAAGACTTCCTTCCATGTGCTATCACAACTGCTGAGAGTATGTTTCCAACTGATACATCAAATTTCATCTGAATTTCTTGAACCAAAGCAATCTTATCCAATTATTGAAAAGAAGTTTGACATCAAGAATGGACAAGAGCTCCTGCTGGTAGTGGAGTGGAGGACATGCTCAAGCACAGAGATATGGAAGCAGAGTTCGGCGTGGTCTTGATGAGCAGGAGGGATGGTGCTTGAGTGTTTCCTCCTATCCACTACCAGCAGGAACTCTTGTCCATTCTCAATGTCTAACTTCTTTTCAGTAATTGCTGATAATATTGCTTTGCCTCAACAAATTCAGATGAAAATTAATGTATTAGTTGGAAACATGCTCATATATCCAAAGGGAAAGTATTGCAAAACAAGCTTTATTGTGAAGGGAGATCTTTGGGTTGCAAGTCGTTGGTCTTTTTTTTCACCATACCCTGTACATATTTACATACCATGAAAATCTTACAGTGAAATTTCACAGTCTAATAATGATAATTTTTGTTGCATCTTATTGTCAGCAATTTTCAAGTTGTTGTTGTTGACTGAAAACCCTTAACATTCACTAAGAATTTCATTGCCTCAATGATGATATTACACTCAAACCTGCTGCTGTTTGTGACAGTGCAAGAGGGAGTCAAATTATAATTAATTTTTTTCTCCTGACTAGGGAAAATTGATGTAGCGAAGTGTGTGGAAGAAGCAGCCTCAGAAGCCTTGCAACATACAGGATTTGTCTTTGAGGAAACCTCTGGCCTCTATTATGACTACTCTTCAGGCTACTACTATGATGCTGTGAGTGTTGTACATGATGGTGGAAAATGTACCTGCCAAGATGAACTTTATTGAATTTACCCTCTTTATTTGCTTCAGGAGAGGAGTCTTTACTATGATGGACGAACAGGTATCTATTTCTATTACAACCCAGAATCAGGGAAGTATGAATTCCATTCCCAGGTTGGAGCATCAAAACAGAACCAGGTAATTGGGAATTGCACTCATGATTCTCAAGTGTCAGACATTGTATCACAGCATGCCATCTTCATAGCATTCATGCCTTTGCCTTTCCTCCCCCCCCCCCTATTAGAAAAGCAAGTCCAGAAAAAGAAAAGTCCAGGAAGCTGAGGTTGAGGAAGCAGAAGAGAAGGAGGAAGGAGAACTTTCTAATGCCAGTACTGAGGATGAAGAAGATGCTGAGGAGATAGAGAACTCCTCTGATGAAGAAAGTTCTCACCAAACTTCTCAAGGTAGTTATGCTGTGGACCATAAAATCTCTTCCTTTTGGAAGTACATAGCCACCTGTAGTTACATTGTACGTAGCCACCTGAATCTGGAAAGGACCTGTCAGACACCATGTCATGAGTCACCAGTGTTTTGTCCTTGCTACCTGTTTCATGTATGAATCATCTTAAGAGCAACTGAGATTTTAGACTAGCACTATGCATGGCTCCCTATTTGCTTTTTTCAGTTGTTGATCCTTTTCTCTGTATGACATGGTGCTGAAGCTATATTAGTTGACTTGGATAGGTCCTGTTCCATAATTTGTGGAGATACTTATCTATTGGAATTTCTGAAGTGAAATAAGAAAAAAATAAAGGTTGACTGAATCTTAAAATTCATGAAAGAAAGATTCATGAATCAGATGCCCATTTCTGTTTTCCTTATTCTTTAAAATTAATCATTTAGACATTTAATTTTATAGAGGTCCATGGAGGTGCAGTCGATACTTTTTTGTACCTAGATGCAAGTACAATGTACTTTTTGTACATTATTAAGAACAAGGTAGAGAACCGCTAATATAGAGGATCTCAATAATGGAAAAACATGGGAGATCTTTGGCCACGATTCTTGGACCTGAAGAGCACCTCTTCGTCCTTCAAGCTCTGTGTGAATCTACTGGTGATCACAGTAACAGTACAGATATATCTTAATTGTTGACCATGGGTGAAGGTGCTAGAGGACTAGAGATCCTTAAAATGTTACATTCTTCTTGTGTAACTGCATGTTTCTGTGGTTTAGATGAGATCTCTTCTTTACCTTCATGGAGATCCCACTTGGTAGGAAGATAAAAAATGTTGTGAGTCTTTTTGGAAACGATGTTATGTTTCTGGTGCCTATTGTATTCATATTTTGCTCAGATATCTCTGCTGCTTATCCTCCCTGTGTCCGTCTGGTGGTGAAGGAGACATCCATTGACATCCCTCAAGGGTCAGTGTTCATCATCACATGTTCTGGGGGCACCATAGGACGAGAGGGAGCAAGTCATGCCTTCACCCTGGATCACCCCTCTGTCAGCAAGGTATGACCCTACTTCCTTGAAGCTAAGGTCTGAATGCTATACTTCCTTCAATCCTTTAACCCCTTGTGCCAATATGTTTGCTCCAAAATATTTCATGGAAACAAATCCTGTCTCCTCAGCATGATGAGGACTGATCCTCTATTGTATAATGATGCCAATTAATTCACAAAACCAAATATGATGCTTTTGTAGTTATTTTGAGTGTGTATTTTGTCCAACCTGTATTTCACAAACCATTGCTTTCCCCAAATAAATTAATAGTTAAATATTTTTTTGAAACACATACGGAGAAAGAAGAGCTCTCTTTAGCCTCATCATCTCACTTAAATGAGGTTTTTTTGAGCCTTAGTCTTTGCCAAGATGTGATCGAAGCCTGTGTATTTGTTTTATATCTTTCTTTTCTACTTTGTACAAAACTCTTGTGTTCATGATAAGTCAATAATTAACTCTCTTCTTTAGTTCAAACTATTTCAGGGATTCCAGAGTGCTCCAAATTAGGATCATTATCGTAATTCAATATCATGTATTAATGCTTCAACTTATCCAGTCCAGTAGCCTATGCTACTCATATTCTCTCTCTGAAGTTTAATTTATTTGTGTGATCTGGACAACCCTGGTAACCTGCACTCTGCATTGAACTCATCTGTTTCACATTCATAATCTCAATGGCAAATTAGATGGCAGTTTGAATACTATTTTTGGAAATATTATTGGGAGTCCAAATATACTGTAAGAGGGAAAGTGAAGAAGAAAAAGAAGTTTTCATGGCCTATGAAGAACTGGGGATACACAGAGTGAGGCTGGGCATTTATCTTGGTCCCAGCCCTTGGCCTCATTTCTGTCTTCCCAATTTGTCATTGTATAAATACTCCCTATCCTGGGCAAAAAGATTGGAAAGGGGCAAGAGCATGTCATGTTCAGTCTCATAAGCTTTCACAACTCCTGGAATATGGTTACCGAAGTTATACGAGCTGCTTCCATGCCCAATTCTTAATGACCACATTAGTACTTGAGAATGGCATGTTTTTCATCATGGTGTACCTTTGATTTTTCAGAGTCATGCCAGAATGCGTTACAATGAAGAGGTGGAAGGTTATGAGATAGAGGACATGGGAAGTGAAAGTGGCACTATGGTGAATGAGAACAAGATAGACACTTGGGTTTCTGTGATTCATGGAACACGCTTGCACATTGGAGACACCTGTCTCGAGTGTCACATCCATGCAGGCCAGAACACTTGTCCTGGCTGTGAACCAGGACTCTGCATCTCATCGCAAGGCAATGCGGCCCCTCCTCTCCGGCCACGTGGCCTCTCGAAAGCAGACAGGGAACGGGAGCGACGCAAGACCTTGAAGGAGATGAAGAAGAAATTCGGACTGGAAGATGTGGATTACGTGGTGAATGGCGGAACTGGGGATTCCCAGTACCGGGACCGAGCCCACGAGCGAAGGGAGAAAGTCGGCATCGACCCTCTTGGTGTCAAAGTCCAAGCTGCATCTCTGGATACGTATGTCTCATGCCATCTTCTTTTCCTTTGAAATCCCTTGTTCTGAGTATCATCCTAGCTTTTCCCTTGGTTTATGTGTTTAGGGCATTGGATAACAGGAACAAAGGATTCCAGCTTCTCTCAAAAATGGGATGGAAGAGTGGAGAAGGTTTGGGAGGAGCTTCTGCTCAGTCATGTATCCTTGAACCGGTAAGCTCCATTTCCATGTTGTGTGACTGCATCAACAGATTGTGATTTAGACAAGCATGCAACTTGCAGGTATCTGTGGAAGTGCGAGAGGGGAAACAGGGATTGGGTTCTCGTGATCCTTGTGTTGCCTCGAGTGCCACTGTCAAGGAAACAGCAAAGAAGGAGATTTGGAAGAAAACTCAGGATAGGTATCAGAGCATACAGGAATGATTAACTTTAGGTGCTATGGTATTTCATCATTACCCATTGACTCACTGATGCAGGTGGGTACTTTCATAGAAAACCCTAAACAATCTGAATCTTGGTTTCCACATGTGAATGAATGGTGGATCCACCTGGTGACAAGGGAAGGTTTATTCCTATCAAATGGCAACAGCAAGAGTCACACCAAGACATGAAGGATCTTTGGTTCCTCACTATTAATTATGGACATGAACTGGACAGACCAGGGGAACATGTTAAGACAATCATCACAAATATTTTTTATTCATGAATGTCACCGGAGAAAGTCAGTCACTTGAGTTTAGTGTCTTACTGCCAGGACTTAGTTGTACTCTCAGTTGCTGGACCAAAGCATACATTTCCATTGATCTTTGTTTAAGGATCTTGCCTCTTAATGTTCTTTTATACATGTTTTTTTTTTGCCGAAGGCAAAATGGTTTCCCCCCAGTTCAAACACTGTGATGCTTGATTAGAATTTTTGAGTAGTGATCTACACTATTCCAGCTCAAGATGCATCCCTTTGTTGAAAATCACAGTATTGTTGGAGGGGTGGAGATCCTCTGGGAGCCGCCTTGGCATCCTGAAAGAGATTTCAACCCAAATTATAAAGTCCATTTCCGTAAATGTACGTCCCCACTCCAAGAAAATTAAGTTCAGGCTGTTAAAAAGAAAATATTCCATACCCTCCTGGCTATGCCACCGTTAAGAATTCCTACTCCCAAGCTTTAATGCGCGTGCCAAATGTTTTTCTTCTGTCAATATATTGAGTTAAGGGATTCGTCAAATGTAACACATTTGTTCCTTGCTGCAAGTCACAAGAAAAGGTTTGCATGGATAACGAAAAATTGGGAAGTTTTGGTCACGAGGAGGATGGGATTGCATCATTTCTTACCTCCTCAGCGCGTTTTGAAGTCGACCAAGGACCAAAAGGCAAGTCAGAGCATAGAAGTAACCATTCCCCTTATGGTTAGCAGAAAGATTTGCAGAAGGGAGGCTGAAGGCCCATATCATGCTCCATCGTGTATCTGCTTCACATGATAATATTGTTGGATTTTACTTTTTTTTCCAATGCGACAGGACGTAACACTCTAGACTATACAGTGAATTTACGCGAGTCTTATTACTGTGACTTTATAGCAAAAACACGACATTGCATATGGACGCTTGAAATAAGGGTGAGGCCTTGAGATAGAAGTAACCATGAATTCCCAATCTGAGATTATGCTTCTTGCAGATATGCCTCCCTGTGTCCATTATCTCGAGTATGTGAACGAGGGAAGTTGCGAACATGTCATGTTAACGTAACGGCCATCCATTTTTAAGTTCATAACGGAATTTCTGCACGCAGAATCTCTAGGAAGATCATGGAGCAGGGAAGTACTCCAAGAGGGAAGTATTTTGAGTGGGTAGACGCAGTGTAGGAAGTGGGAAACGGCAACAGAGACAGGATATAATAAAAGCATGTGTGGTTGCCTTTTGTGAAAAGACTTGTTGACAGTGGCGTAGCCTGGAAGGAGGCCAAAGAGATTAAGTATTTTAGTTGTAGACCCACTTGAAAACCCCATTTGCGAATAGTCCGCACAAATGGCAGCGCTTAGATTTTAGTAGGATTATAATCGCCTCTGGTGCCTCCGGCCCGCGAATAACAAAGGTTATCAGCCGACCGAACCACAAAGCAGAGGCCAACTGGCCAAAATAAAAATTAGTGCTGTAGGCTTTTTTGTCGAATCCATACTACCGGGTAGATTATTCCGATAAATACATTGAACAAAAGGATGTTCTTTCATTTTTTTACTTTGATGGCAGGATATTGTTAACGACTGAAGAGGTAACTTTTAAAGCAAAATATATGGGAGTTGCTGCACCGGCGCGGAAAGATCTGCGTCACTGGCGAATCATTTCCCAAAACAGGATGACTCACATCGAAGGAGTCACCTGCCTCCAAATCTGATTGCTTGGAAAGGATGGACTTGTTACGCAATCGACAAGGGTAGACAGAATTTCGCGTCGAGAAAGGGATGGACTGTTATCACCTCCACCGCTCCCGTGTGCGCAATTCTGAGTTTTTACTGCTTCCAATTGCCTTACACACGTAAGCGCGATTACAAAGAAAAAAACGCAGATTAATCGCAGTCGAACCGTGAAATCGTGGAAAGCCATAAATTCTGCAGGAGGCCATTTGTGCTCAACTGTATACGTGACACTTAGAAGACTGATGACTGACAAAACTGCGGAGAGTCACGCGAGGGAAATTCCTCTTAGCGAGTGACTCACTCTCCCATCGATCCGAGGACAAAGACGGGAATCGCTCCACATTTGGCGATTGAAAAAAAACCGCAGAGGAAGTCGAGAGGAAAGTCCGGACACGCCCCAGACACGTGTGCAAACGAAGGCATCCCCGCCGGCTGGGTTCTCAAACAAGGTGGAGGTCCTTCCACGCAGACGGAGCCCGCACGACACACGGCGTTTACGATGTTTATTCACCCCGATTCCGGGGGTGTTAACATTTAAACGCGAGAGAAGACCCGACTGTCAGCAGGCGCAAGAGGTCATTCACGTGGGTATCTACTGCAGACTTCTGCGCTTCGTTTCGACTTTACGGCGGGCATCTGTTTTGCACACACCCCTCGTGAACCTCGTCTCCACCCGAAGGCAATCGGATGTTCTCGTTCCGCCTATCCCCACCCTGTATATACCGAGAGCCGTGGAGCCACTTGGACTCGCCGGCTCCTCCCTCCTCCCCCTCGAACCGGGAACCGACCGGCGGCGACGAGAGCGGGGCAGGTCCCACGACCGAGGACGTCCAGGGCCAGACCCGATCGACAGGCCTGCTTCATCATCTCGCACCATGAAGTATAGGTCGCATTGTTGGAGGCGCAGACCGCGACGGGCTTCAAGGAGTCGCACTGGGGCGGACACGTGACGCAGCGGGGCCGGCCCGTCGTCGCCTCCACCAGGCAGCTCTGCCCCGGTCTGCATCGAACCGTCGAACACGTCGCGTTCGCTGCAAAACACAAAAATCAGAGTCGACCGGGATCGTGGATACTTATTGCACTTTATCCGAGACGAAAGATACTCGAAGAATCGTACAACCGACCGTCTACACACGCAACCTTTACTATTTAAATTCTCCACCAGGAAACGCTAATTTTTTCGTAGACGATAATAGACCCCAGTCAAATTTTGCTGCCTATGCTTATACATATGCTTATATTTTACAACAAGAAAATCCTATTGATATTGAATTTTCACCTCTCGATACCCGAGGATAAGCCATCCATTTTTTTTAGGATCAACGAAATTCTTATCGACGGTCAAGTATTTGAATCCTTCCAGAGGGGAGGGAGGGAAACAGCGTGGAATACACGCATGGCAACATGCAAGGCAACAATTCTGCCGGGCATCCATCCATCAAAGTCGTACATGGCTTACATTCCCGCGAGCCTTACTTAGTACTTAAAAAAAAATTTTCCCATTATAAATAGATACATTATTAAAAAGCGCCCAGTTCGGTCAGTCTAAATCCCAACGACCGTTTTCACATTTGAACATGGAATCACATCTCAAATCGGAACGATCGCGTAGGCGACACGGAACGTGCGAACGGGTTTCTCCGCACCCACTCGGCCGGAGTCTCACACGTGTGAAAAAGCAGACTCGTGCAGGTTTCTCTGCCAAGGTTACGTCATCGCAACGCCGCAAAAAGATCCTTCTCTGCACGGACGCGATAGAATTGCACCGCGGCAGGTGTCGCGGCGAACACGATCCTCGGCGCAGGTGAGACCGGGAAGCGACCTTGCACCGCGAGAGGCGAAGAAAGTCGGAGACGCAACACGTGCATGCCGTGTGACGTCACACTTAACGTGCATCCCCGGTTGCCCTTGACATTCGAGCGGCCCACGAGACAGGCTGTCTGGCTCACCCGGATCCCGACACCGGGTGGCTCAAAAGTCCCGAGCCGAGTCGTATCCTGTCTCGTTAGTGGCCTGCATTTCCAAGCGAGAAAATGCAGGGGGAAGGGGGAGGGGGAGGGGGGAGGTCGTAAAAGAAAAAATATGGAATTAATCAGTTCTCCATTCTACTCGTGCATCTCCGACCGAAACAATCACCGGTTCGCAAGATCTTGTTAGTACTATCTTCATGACATCCTTTTTCTCCATCAGACCGTCAACTCATTAGGTAAGACGCTTCGCGTACTACAGTCACCCCGCGTTTCGCTCGTGAAGGGCGAAAAAAAAAAAAGCTTTGACTCCCCCC
>CAJPEV010003737.1:0-25945 GCA_905338385.1 Darwinula stevensoni | reverse complement strand
CCCCCCCCCCCCCCCCCCCCCCCCCCCGGCCCCGAAATCCTGCACGTCTTCGGATCCCGTAAAACGATGCAAGGAAACAAGAAAAAACAATCACGTCGGATCCACCTGGTTTAGCCTTTATTCCATAATATAAAAATGCACGGAATGGGTCCTTGGAATGGAAAAAATAAAAGCTGCCAGGAAGACACACTTGTTAGTGAGCAAATAAGAGGCACGAGAGAATAATCAGATTTTCAAGAAATGAGTATTTGCGATAATTCTAGCAACGGTCATGGAATGCTTCACTGTGTTTCTCACACAATTTGAGCAATGCACACATCCGAGAGAAAATGTCCTATAGAAACTCTATATATTAAATACATATCAATTCTATTATTAGAAAATAATTTTTTTTCCCCGATGGAATTGCAAGGGATTCCATAGACCTGAAAGATAAAACAGCATGGCAAAAAAGACTCGAACTTTGACCCTTGATATTTCCTATTGAAGATGTCTTCAGAAAAGATATTCCATGCGACAACCAACATGTTCCCAACAGATTTTCGAGATTTAAGCCTAATTCAATTTGCCAAAGCAAGTCCAGGAGAAATTATTTACATATATAATAGATAAATAAAGGAACTGAAAATGAGGTGAAGGTGGGGGATGTATACTCAGTCCAGATGCAACCTATTCACTTAACTGTGTTTCCCATGAACTTTCGTACCTGCTGCATAACGTTACGCACGAGCGGCTAATTGTTTCGTACTCCTTTCAAAATGATCCACAAGCGTTGCATAATGTTTCGTACTCCCCCCCCCCCTCCCGCCCAACGAGCGAGTGCCTCTCTGAATGACGCATCCATTGGACAAGCCTTGGAGAGAGGAATGCATGGCTTGTGGATGGACTTTAGAATGGATGGATTCGAACGATTCACGGATTACTCTGAAGTACTCCATGGAAAGACCTGTAAGTAAATGGAAAAGGAGTTCCACACTTAGGAATTCTTATTGAAATTTAAAATAATGAGTCAGAAGTGGTCCTCTTTCAAACGGACGCCATAACGACCAAACGCGAAACTGACGAATGCTGTACCATCCACGTGGGACTTTGCGATGCAGCCTTTGTTTCAAGGGTCCCGGCTGTAGTTCCCATCAGGGTTGTTAGTGGTCTTGCCATTCTGAGCAGCACTGGATGAGTGGAGGAGGGCAGGGGGTATGAAACATTATGCAACGCGTGCGATCCATTTGGAGGGAGGTGCGAAGTATTTTGCTGCTAGTGCCAAGCATTCTGCAAGACGTGCGAAACTCACTGAGAAACACTGTACCTACTACCTCCTTAGTAAATATGGCAAAAATCTCAAGGAAGTTGAAGCAAACTCCCTTTTTTGATACCAGAAAGAAAAAATTCCAGCAAGAATGAACAAGATGTTTCATGTAGTCACTTCATGAAGGCTATTACACATCCTTATTGGCAGAAGCTTCTATCTATTTTCACTTTCAGACTTATTTCAAGCCATCACTCAAAGCCTTGCTTAATCAAAACAAATCAAAATCGAATCTCGAAAGGTACACCGGAAACATGTCGGCAGACGAACGTCTCACGAGTGAGAGAGCCTTCTGTGAAAATATCTCACATGAGAACAGATAAGCATGGGCTCAAAGTTATGGGTGTTCTTATTGCCATACCCTTTGGAGTCCTATGTTGGTTCAATGTGATTAAGTAGAAAAGGGTAGAACTCCTCTGAAGAAACGTCCAAGTCTACGTTTGTATAGAACATTTTCTCCAGTGAAAAGAAGGATCCAGTCAATTGCATTCGCTCATCATGCAATCAGCACCATTTCTTAGAGGGGTAGAGAAGGCACATGAAAGCTATAAAAAAAAAAGTTTCACAATACATAAAAATGGCACATGCTATGGCAAAGGGGTATGCTGAATCACGAAAATAAAACACAAGAAACCATGCCCTGCATGGCACTCAAAAACAAGCTAAATGAACACATCTCCTCTTCCTCTCTTCACCATCATTACTGATCATGGATGAGTCTTTTTTCATTTGGACTCTTAAGTGAAAGATACATGGCAGGAAATGTGAGAAGATCTAGCCAGATCAAACATCTCTATTCCAATATCCAGAGTGAAAACTCGAATTCTGTTCATTGTCAGAAAGAATAGTCCAAAACAACTTAATTTTTCCTTCGATAATTTTGAAACCAAAAATTCCCAAAATGGAATTGCTCATAATGATGGGTGTTCATGAGAGCAAAAGAGGTTTCAAGGACTTCTCATCATCCTTATACCTGAAGTAGGGGTCTTATACATGCGAGATTCACGGCTCCTGAAGATACCAAGTGCAAGCTTCTTACTGTTTCTACTTGAATGTGCTATGGAAAGGACACTTGAGACTTTAGGAGGAAGAGGAGACATTCCAGAGATTATTCAACCCTGCGGAGAGGCAATCCCTCGTCGTCGTCGATGTCATCACTATCACTGGAGTGCTGGGTGTCGTTAGAGAATCTCTTCTCCCGATTCCTGACAGGGACCATGGATGCAGAGCGTGTCACTGGGCTTCCTCGTGCCTGAAAAATTGCATCGAGTCTGTTCTCACTGCCATTGCCATATTTCCATTCCTGTTTAGGGAACTGCTTTACATATATAAATCAAGTTATGTAATTTTCTTAGCAAGAAGTCCTTCAAGAAAACAGTCTACTTCTTCAGCCTGAGAACTGAAAAACAACATAGGGATCATTTACAGAGGACGTTAGGTAACAGAGATGCTTCTCACTGTTTCATACATTGAATTCTCTTGTCATTCAGTTTTTCCTTGGAGATGGACAGGTAGGAAAAAGAGGAGAAGATAAATATAATAAAAGCAGTCATTATTGAATTTGTTTTTTACCATTTGAAATGGAAAAAAATTACATGAACTTCTATAAGATCTGTCAATTTATAGGCTTAACTGAAGATTATCAAATATCAGCATATGGAAATATTGGAGCAATGAAGCAGTGACTATACACGAGCCAAAAAATCAGAAGCTGCTAAGAAAAAGAGCTGAACAAATGTAGGGGGACATGTAGCAGAGTCTTGACAAGCTCCTATCAAATGAGAGAGACATTTGTTCAATTGATCCACTGTCTTGAAATTGCCATTAATGAGAAACTTCTCAAATCATACAGAACCCAAGAAGTAGTTGACTTTTAGACATAATTTACCTCTTTCACTTTATCTATCCACCTTTTATTCCAATTATTGGATAAGCTATAGCTAAAAATAACCTTGAGACAGAAATGGATTTTACCATAGAAGGGTTGACTTTTGAATCACATGTTGATCTTGTAAACTGAGGTATCTTGATGGTACAGGTAGAGAAAAATTTGCAGAAGGACCAATGTAATAGTATTTACAGGAAAAGCAAAAGTATTAGAGCAATGAAGTCTTTGCATGCTAAAAATTGGACAGGATGGAGCACTCAAGGGGGACATACACGAAGCTTGGCCTCAAGGATCTCCTTGGAATGCTCAGAGGAAGTAATCTTCATGCGGGCTGACCTCAGCTCCCGATCCAGACGCCGGCGATCGTCCTCCAACTCTCGGAGCTTTGTCTCTGCATCTGGGAAGCAAAAGAGGGAGAGTGATTCACACAGGGTCAATGACCTCGACCCAATGGCAGAAACAGGAATTCACCAGTGACTGACCTTTAAGCTGAGTCTCCTTATCTCTCTGTCTCTCTTCAAAACGAATCCTTTTCTCCCTCTCTTCCACTAGAAGTCTCTTCTGCTCCTCCTGCAGCCTCTCCAATTCTTCCCGCTTGTCCCACTCCTCACGTAACACTCTATAAACACCAAAATCAAATGCACCTAGTTTCATCACCAATACCTGATTGATGGGAATAAGGTGTTTCATGCACTGATGCTCTGAAGAAATTTCAATCATTCAAAACTATATGAACATCAACTATAAAGGCAGAACTTATTCCCCCCATATTCAAGTCAATAGCCATACTCTTCATTGTCTCATTGTGAGGCAACATCTCAATCTCTTCTAGGTCAGTACTGGGATGAGAAACTATACACCCAACCATTACCTGGCTTGAAGATTGCGAACAATCTCCTCATCCCTTCTGGCTTGAGTCTCCTCTTCTAACAGCTTCTCAAGATCCAACTTCAGATCTTCTAGCTCTTTGATCTTCTTGTGTTCCTCTTCCTTCTGGGCAGCCAAGGTTCGGGCTTCCTGTTCCGCTGCTTCCCTTGCCTGTTCTTTCCCCCCGATAAAGAAAAAGGGGAAAAAAATGAAAAATGGGAATGCTCTTAAGGGTGAAGAAAGAATGATAAGATGAGACCATTTTCTCAGCAAGGAGCTGGGCCTTGGTCTTCTCCATGATGTCCATCTGAGAGGCTCGTCTCTCCCTTTCTTCCATCTCCTTCAGTTCGGCTATTTCCCTCATGCGACGTCTCCTTCCTGCCTCCCGGTATTGGTACGAATGCAGATTCTCTGCATTCTCAAAAGCCAGCCTCAATGAAGACAGCCATTGCAGCTTTGTCCTTCACAAACAAACCACATGTCCAACCTTTCAATACGTGCTTCCAGCACTGGGGCAATGCAAGTTAAGGTCTTCAGGATAAGTGGGAATGCCAAATCATAATTTCATTTATATCCCATTTAAATAATAACTGACTTAATTACTTAATGATTTACATAATAATGATCTTTGTAAAGTGAACTATTTCATTTAATAAATTTTAAGGAAATGCCATAAACAAATTTGCAACTTTATTTGTGATTTGCCCACCCTATGCCTCAAATTTCAAACCTCCAAACTTACTTGTGGTCAGAGGCACTGAGCTCATAGTTACGGTCTTGGCACTTGAGAAGAAATTTATGGCACTTGGGTTCAGCTATAGATTCCACTCGACAGGTGCTATCCAATGGAATCTCTCCCTTTTTATCCTTCTGCTCCATGTTAGTGAAGTAGGTGAGACTTGAGGGCCGCAGAACGAACCAATAGTAGCGAAAGGATGGGAACAATTCTCCCTTCTTCCATAAGTAGCCCTAGTTAAACATAAAAGAACATGATATGAGTTCCTCTATCATGCTCACAGGAAAATTTTGAAATTTATTCACTGATGAACAAGGAGAAAGACCTTTCGAAGGACATCCTGGGAATAAGTGTCAAACAGATCCCTCACACCCTCCTGAAGACCCCCAACTTCAATGCTTGATGCATACTTGGTCTCCATGAATGACAAGAATGGGTGAAACATGACATATTCTGTCCCCAGAGTTTTTGCTGCCTCCTGGAATTCCTCCATGTTGAAATTCTTGCCAACTGTCATCACAAATGCTTCACAGAGGAGCCTCATTTCTTCTACATGAATTGCCACCTGTAGGAAACACTGACTAGTGTAAATGCAAAAGCTTCAAGAGTAGGGTAAAGGGTAAGGGTAGAGCAACTATGTGATGATAATCTTCAACCTGAAGGAAGGCCAACTCAGAATTTGTTCCCCATCCACCCAAACCCTCTTCCATCATGTTCCCTCATCTTAGAGACTACCACAAGACATGAAGAATCTCATAGGATCTTTTAAATTGAGGGTAAATGATAGCAAGAGTGACTTCACTAAAAAGCACTTAGTGCAATGCAGTAGAGCAGCTACTTGGGAAGCACATGGGCTATGTTCCCATGAAAAAAAAGAAGAATGAAGTGAGTAGTAGCACACTGTGGGGACAGTTACTCCTGTATCATGACAACAAATTACATTTCCCCTTTAATCACTGCCCATCAAGCCTTTGATACAAAATTCCATTCAAGTTTCCATCATTTTTACATTAAGGGTACAAGACACCATCGCCTGAAGGCTGTTGTAAGGACCACTACCCAAACTTTCAAAAATAATTTGAATGGGGCTTTCAGAGTGCCAAGATACATGCATTTAAAAACATATTTTCAACAGGGCAATGTTCAGAAAACCACTTCCAAACCACTGGGGATATTTTACACTTCTTGCCTCTTTCAAAGTATGTCTGTATCTACCCAAAAACAAATATACAGAGAGCGCCAATAGAAAATGACTCAATGCAACATCAGCTTCATATCAGGCCCCATATATGCAAAGCCTAGCATATTTTGGTCCAACATATAGGCCACCAAAGATGCAAAGTGATGCATGTCCAGTGCATCATGGGCAGATTGTCTCCTAAATGCATATGGGCTCTATATCTATCTACAAGCCCTACCATCAAGTTGTGAACTAGGAGCTCCCCCCTTGAAATAAATGTGGCTTCATGCATTTGACTTGTTGCTATACCCTTCTGCCATTAGGGAAAACTGCAGTCATTAAATTTCTCAAGTATCCTTGACAAGAACACCATGGATGAAGGGGTTTAGAGAAAGAGCAATCTATTGACAACAAGTTGCACATTCCTTATGGAGGAAGGATGATTGTACCATGGTCCCAACTTGGTTGTCAGATAGCTCCTCTGCCAGAGTGGAGAAGATGCGGAATAGATGGTAGACACTTTCATTGGGGAAGACGACCACATCCCTCTTCAGGAGACTCTGCTTGCATATCAGCCAACACAGTTCTTCTATTTGATCCTGGGTAAAAGGAAACAGCCAACAAAGCCATGAATGCTCAGATAGCCAAGGACTGTGATTCATGTGGTTACATTACCTATTCATGAGAACAGGAATCATAAACCTTAGGATATTTGCAATAAATTGACATAACACTATTGGCACATATGGGAAGGATAAAAACAAATTCATAATAAATGGCATTGGCTTCCATTCATTTCAGTCCCAACCTGGACTGTAATAAAAGTCAAAAGGAGCTTCTGCTTAGCGATAACAAAACTTGAGGTGGTGGATTTTAAGAGTATAAATTCTCATTCAAAGCCACAGGAAAGTTTGCTGTCCTGGTCCTGATGGTCCTACAGCGTTCCATATCAGAAATTGTGGAATTACGCCCTTGGTGAAAGTTCATCAACATCCAGCCAATGGGGAAGCTGCCAGGGACTTATTTTTTTTTCATTATTTAAAAGCAGATCAGAAAAAGTGACCTGTCATTTTGGTTCCTCTCCTGGAACATGCATGAGGGTGTTATATAGGGTGCCAACAAAGCAACACTATTGGTAGTGTCATCCAAAACTACTGTACATCAGACAGGCAAATTCTTAAAGTGGCATAATCAAGTCTACTGTGTATAGCAAATACATATGCAAAAATGGATAAAAACCCCAGTAGACATAAAAGAATATGCTTCATTTACATTCAGAATGCCACAGTAACTATAGCAGGGATTGCACTAAGTTCCTTGTCCTGGCCTCCTACCCATGCATTCTGGGGGTCCCAGGACCCCTGGGATCCACAAGCAAAAGGCCTAAGACTGCTGGATTGAATATAATACTGCTTGGTTATGTTAAGTCAGCAAATAAACCTGGATTGCTGGACTTAAATTTTTGGGGAACCCTTCCATATCAGACCTGAGGATCCTGGGGAACCCCTATGGCAAGAAACCTAGTGCAACCCCTGTATAGGATGGGAACTGTTGCTTGAGAAGCAGCAGAGCAGTAGCAGTGCAAATAGCATAAATTGCCAATGTCCTTAACTTAAGGAAACCAGTACAGAAGCTACAGTAAATAATACCTGATATTGCCTTCGAGACGGAGGATCAAGAGTCTCGGGAAGCCCTGAGAATAATTCCATGGATAGGTAGTACTTGTAGTGCTGAAAGCTCAGATCTGGAGTGCTCCGGAAATCATCGAGACCCCTCTCAATGTTGTGACTGCTCATGATTGTGCCCAGATTTGCAGTAAGCACCTAACAACACACACATGACAGAAGTCAGTGTTCAATGAGATGAGAATACAGGCTTCAGAACTTCCATGGTGGCACAACTCGACTATTGCCTCTCTCTTAGATATAGCAAAAAAAAATGTAGGCTTTCTGGCTTGGAATGATTGTAATATTCTTAAAAACTCATGTGTGCCTTCCTTGGAATGTCCCAATGTAATTGAAACAGATATACCGGGTGTTGCACATAGATTGCCCTCTACAGCCCAAACTATAGGAGCTAGAAAATTTTAAAATGTTTTTGGAATCCTTGTTCAATTTTGGTTTTATTCAATTCCAGTTTGTTGTTTCTGATGGCATATGATGTTGAAAAATTTGTATTCATTGATCACATCTGTGCTATTTATGTTTTCAGAAGCTTGTGATGCCAGACCTGAATTCATTACCCATTCATGGGTTTTGAAAAAGATATATTCTTTGACTGAAAACCAAGAAAACAAAATAAGCATAAAAAATATTAAAATAAGAATTATCAATAAGCAGTCACAAGATGCATCATGAATTCAGAATGCATTTATAAACTTACTTTAAGTCTTGACTTCATCACCTTCCCATCTCTGTTGTCATCCAGGAAATTAAACACATGCCAAATGCAATTGCTTACTTCCTCTAATAATGTACCCATACCTGCAAGCAAAGACGAAGGAATCAGATGTTTCTCATTTGATGATAATGGTCTGGGTTTGCAGCGACAATAGATGAAAACTTAATGGTTAAAAAAGACTAGCAATGCAGGGTAGGAATCAAGATTTCCTAAAGTCTTACCTTTTAGTACTCACTTCTTTCTCTCTGAACTCCCTGCTCGATACATAATAATGCTTGACTATTGATGGCATATCAAAACAAAACAAGAGGAGGGCATGGATCTAGCTCTCAGTCTATCCTTCAGTCAGCATTTAACCCTAATCTAGGTTTTATGTACATCAGTATTAGTTTAGCAAGATATAAAAGTATTTATTGAAGCAATCTAACAGTTTAAAATAGGCATAGCTGGGGATTTCAATTTTGGGGACAAATATTGAGGGAAATTTGGGGGAGGTGCTTGGGTCCTCTTTTACTCATGAAAAGTATCAACAGTATGGTGCTATCCTCTCACCTGATTCCATAACACAACGGTTCTCAAACTGTTTTTGCTTCTGCCCCCCTGGTGACCCTAGCTTAGTATTGTGCTCCCTTTCCTTCTGAAAAGAGTACCAGGAAATAGAGCCCCACAGATGTTTTCTTCATACAATGATTGAAAAAAAAAAGAAAAGATAATGGAGTGCAGCAGTTCAAGGACCATGTTACAGTTAGAACTGAACAGGCACCAACTATGCCCACAGGAATTCAGGGCCCACAAATGGGACCATTGTTAGAGTGCCTTCACATGGTTGTGAAGGAACATGGACTTTCTCAGCAATGAAAAAATCCAAAAAAGACAAAGTTTTTTAAATTGCACACATAATGAATAAATAAATGATAAAATTAACCCATGATCTGTTGTGCCCCCACAGTTTGGGAACCATGACCATAACATATGAGCTACACTCCAAATTTACACTTAGTAATGCTACATTATGAAGATACAGCTTTCAAAATGAACTTCTCTATCCCAGATAGCAGAGAACAGAGAAAACACTGCTTCCAGAGGCTCTGCTTCATCAAAGGATAAAAAAAAACTACCCATTAGAAGGTGTAAGCACCTGCAATCAGTAGCCAAGGGGGGGGAAGGGGGTTTGAATTCAATCCAATACAGAGCATAATGTCCAACTTAATGTTGTCTCATAACTGCTACATGGTTGGTAGTAGTTTAGACACAAGATAGTAAATGTTTCGCAATGAATAGCAATTAGGCATCAAATAATTTTGCCTAAAAAAAAAACGAAGTAGCAGAATTTGAGGAAATATATGCAAAACATTTGGCCACTAGATTGCAATTCTAAAATGCTTATGCTCGTGGCCTGAGGCCATGATTGCATAACTTCCAACTCAACTGACCCATCCCTTCCATAGAATGGGCTAGCTTTAACGCTCCTTCGATCAATTACCATAGGAAAACATGTGTCATCGCTAACGTTAGGGATGGCAACGCCACGATACCTCGGTCGTCCACATTCTTGGCCAGGTGGGGCCAAGAGGCTGTATTAAGGCAATAGCCGCCTCCCCTCCCCATGCCACCCGTTTCCAGGCTTCAGACGTTATAGACTTAGTGATGAGTTCACACACATCTAGTAGGGCGCTAGCGCTCTTCGTGTTCAATACTGGCCAGCCAAATTGGTGGTGAGTATCATATCTAGGGAGGATATTAGATACGATGCAATGGCAGTTAGTGTTGATAGCTTTGATTCTACTGATGAGGAGGTCAATGTGGGATAAGACAATGCTAGGTGGAGAGATGGGGAGTTAGGGATGGCAACGCCACGATACCTCGGTCGTCCACATTCTTAGCCAGGTGGGGCCAAGAGGCTGTATTAGCCGTTATCGGCGGAGGGGAGGGGTACGGTGGGCAAAGGTCCGAAGTCTGCAATATCTGAATCACTACTCAAGTGTGTGTAGATCATCCCGCGATCGCGAGAAGCACAAGTTATGACCGGTCGGTTTAACCAGTTAACTTTTCGCATTAGATAGGAGGAAGCTTTAATTGCGCTGGCTTCAATAGGCCTACAGGAAAGAATGATTTGCATGGAAGGGGTTGGTGAACTCTTCGCGAAAACATCCACGATCGCAGCACAGGTGGTACAGGGGAAGAGGACATGAATGAGTGGCGGCGGCCATGCAAAGCAAACAGGGATGTCACTCTAGACATCCACTCCATACATCGTTGAAAAGCACCATCATCGATTCTTTTTTCTTACATGCACACAGTGGCGTTGCCATTGATAATATCCTGAGATTCTGGACACCCCCTCCCATATAGAGGATGATTTCATTAAGCAAATAATGGAAACAAGCTGAAAATTTTCCCAAACAGCACACATCTAATATACCGGGTGGCGCATAAAAAAGGCGCCGAGATTTTTACGTTTATTTCTCAACTTCCAGATGAGGCAGAGGCCCCCAAATCAAATCACGTATCTTTCCTCTCGGCCCCATGAAAGCTATGCATTTCCAACTATCCAAAAATATTAGTTGAAAGGGGTTGGAAGAGTTGGAAAACATGTTTTCCGAAATGTTGGATTTACTTCCCCCTCTTTTTTTTTTAATATACTGACCAGTTGTGAATGTCCCTGTGCTTCCGTTTCTCTTACTCTCATTCGTTCATTCACCGTATCCATGTGGATCCCGGTCGTAAGAAAGAAAGCAGTTTTGTGGTTTTCCCCCGTCTATATCATTGAAACAATGTTTCGTGTCCACATATTGAATGTTGAAACAACATTGAAATACCATATTGATTCGATGTGAATACGTCAATTTCTTTAACATGGTTTCAACATTACTTCCGAAGTAGCACAAAAGAAGTCGGCCATAAGTGGCCCAGGCACTACACTGGCGGATTTCTGCCGAGGGCAGGAATGTGACGGCAAGTGGGACATGCAGTTGCTGGCCCGCTACCTATTGTAGGTGGAGGACCACCAGCTCTCTTCCCATAATGTAGCTGGCACTCCTCTAGATGCAGTACCAAGAGTCCCCATTAGATGGTACCCCCGTTCCCTGCACCCTACTGATGCCATGAAGTACCTGCCTTCCTGATTTAGAAAAAGAGTTTCTTCCTCGTCTTTCCTCCTTTTAATGTGCAATTTAAAAACAGAGACTTGGAAAGCGTGGAATCATGGTGCTTTGATTGCAATATAAGACTCGGGGATTATTAAATGCTGAAGTTAAGTATGCGAATTCACAAGTGTACAGGACGAAGCTTCCTAATATCATTCTATGCATGCATGTCTTGGTACTCGTGGACTTCTGAAAGTTACAAATTGAACCTCAAACTATCACCCAGGCATTTATTAGCGAAATTTGGAGCGGGAGCTCTGACGAAATTACTCGACGGCCTGTGGCAATGGGTACAAAATAAGGATCAGGACATCTGCAATGTGAGATACTAACAGGAAAAGTGCCAGTCTCGCTTACTTTGCAATTCTGATTATTTCTAAACAAAGGCGTGGAGGGGTGGCTGATGTACTGTATATCTGTAAGAAATTTGGAGATCGCGACCCACATTGAAAAAATGGTTTCCCCATGGCATTTACCTTCAAAGTTGGATTTTCAGAATTAAGTGCCACAACAACTCGTGCGCCAAATTTAATATTTCCTTCCTCCAGTCATTCAGTCATTAACGGTTGGGACTTGTGTGACGAGAGGCTCTGGCATGAAACGTGCCAGTCTTCAGGCTCGCTTACTTGACAATTCCCTTTCTCTCGCAAAGATGGCAAAAAAAGAGTGTGAGGAGACCATTTCCGACTTTGTCCTTTTTTTCTGGGGGAGAGGGGGGGGGGGGGGGGCATATAACGGAATCGAAAAACAAATCCTCTCGATCAGCAGATCTACTTGACAACATGGCCTGGCAGATTACATTCGTCGCATGATTGACATAGTTCATCAACGATCCATCGCAAGGAATTCGAAAGATGCATTGCCCTGGAATGCATTCAGGAATTCCAAATATGCATTCTCATTGTCAGCACCCCTGTGAAATATGACGGAGCGAAATCGTGTAGGCCAGTAGTGAATCTAATCGCGACATCAGTTCTTCTTGAATCGTCTCATCGGCGAGGTGAATGTGAAAAGACGAGTCACCATCAGGGGCGTTGCATTAGATGTGCAAGTTCTCTACTCCTTAGGTTGTACAATTGAGCTGCAATTTTCTTCAAATTTATCCGAGAAACTGTCGGTAAGAATGTCTGATATTCAGACACTTTTTCAGTGGTGTGAAGGGGTGAGTGCATCGCAACATTACCTACAACGCAATGAATAGGCGCGGTGGCACCTATTACCTTTTTTCAACCCCTTCCTGCAGCAAAATTCAACCTCCTCGTATTTCTCTCTGAGAACATCAAGAGGAACGAGATATGGCATACTTCTTCCTCTCTCACCACAGAATCGCTCCAGAAAATTTGAAGCTCCATCTCCCCGGGGTTGTAGAGAACGCCGAATCTCGTTTTTGTAGGATGTAAATTTCATTCCGTTTTTTTTTTTATTCTCTAGCCACTCCTTGGAGGTTTTCAGAGGAGAGAGATCAACCATAGGAAAGATATTGGGTGACATGCACCAAATCCGTTTAACTTCAAATCTATTCATTTTCATAATAGGCGTCTATGGGAGTAGGTTTATCTCGGCTAAACTGATTCCCATTAGGAACCATTGTGAGATCAGATTGGTTTAGCTTAAACGGATTCGGTGCATGTCCCCCATTGATTCGTAGATGACGAAAGTGGCTTTTTTGCTATTTGCGATGCTCCATTTCGGCAAAAAATGAAATTAGCCAAGAAAAAAGTCAATCCTGAAGAAGAAAGGATTCGAATGGGCCAAAGAGTCCAAGAAATGGCCATTGGCAGTTTGCAAGAAAATGGTATGGAGCGACGATTCCAGGTTCATCATCTGCCTCGGAGACCACCCCAAGAGAGTTCCCTTATGGAGGACGAGGCTTTTCATCCCAAAGGTTACATTCCCTGCCAGCATGATAATGTAGGGATGCACGAGCAAAAAAAGGAGTCGGTCAGCTGCTGTTCATAGATGGAACAGTTGACAGCAAGAAATGCATCGAAATCTGGGAGAATGCCATGATTCCATCGGTGGAAGAACTCAACCCTGATATCATACCAGCAAGATAACACACCAATGGTTCGAAAATCAATAGATGGAGGTGCTACCAAGGCCAGTCACTAGTCCAGATATGTCGCCGATCGAGCAATTTTGAATTCTGGCATCAGAAAGCGACGACAGAGAACCAAAGAGGGATTACGGGAAACCCTGCAGGAATTTTGGGGCACCATCACTTCAGACCAATGCGCCCATCTCGTCTCCAGTATGCCTGACCGATTGAATGCTCTAGTCGCGTCAAGAGGTGAAGTCACGAAATATTCGTATCGATTCTCGAACCATTTTGGAACATGTGACGTTATTTTGCGAGTTAATAACTTTTAATCTATAATATCGCGATTTGCCTTGGTCTGCAGTACATATCGAAGTTGTCGATCATATTTTTTCATTACAACTGTCCAGTTATATGTGAATTGAAAAATAAAAAAGAGTTGGCGAAGAAAATCAGCCTGCCCGAATCATTTTGGAAGTGGGTAGTATGTCACGTTCTTTTCTAGTTAGTCATAAGACTTTTTCATATGGCTACTGGCAATCACTTCGTCCAATCTCAGCTCGAATAGGGCCGTTCGGACCGAATGGATTCCTCCCGACCACCGTGGCGTTCCTTTCCCGTCGAAATTCTCATGAGCCACGTATGGTTGGGTTTTTGCCAAGACCCCGACTTTCCCTAGTCTCAGGCGAGTCAGGGTGACACGCTCTCTGACTGGGATTCTTATATTGACGCTGTCGGCCACATGGGGACTAATGAGTATCCCCACTCCCGCCACAGAAAACACGGTTGAGTCGACTCCACTCTCCATCGTCCATCCATGGTTATGTTTTGGAACCGGTGCCTTTCCTTTTGGTTGAGGCCAGGCCAACTACTGTATATCTTGTCGTCTCCTACAAGCTTCCTGCACGAATTCTGCCCCCTTACCACCGAGTGTTAGCACATTTCTGGTCTCGATGTTCAGAGTCCGTTGCCAAGGTCATTTGCTGTTCGATTCCGCTCCTGGTCTGTCTTTAGGGTATCGTGCCGGAAATATGCTTTGACTGATAGCAATCAGGCCGATGGACCGGGGTCTGACGCACCTAGAGACTTCGAATTGCCCGGCCCCAGATGCCAACTAATCAAGTCACCCTGATAGCACAGTGACTATCGCTGTACTGATTATCCACGGAGACGAATGAACCAGTATGGAATACCCTAGCCGAACTCATCATGCTGGTTTCGGTTCTTCTCGGTCGCCCTCAACAGAAGCGCCTGTAACATGGTAGGACTTGAGATAACGTGGCCTTCCGCATCACTGTGATTGCGTTGCAGTCAAGATTAACGAGAAATCACAATTCTCGAAGTCAAGTTATTCGGATTCTTGGGATTTATTTCTCAATAAACCAACTGGAATGGGAATTTGAGAGAATGCCTCAATGCCGAGTTCGATGCCTTCTCATTGAAGGGCCCTTTACATTTTCGATTCGCTGGACGTATATGTAAGTCTAGACCTTCACTACCATCGGATGATGGTTGATGTAATTGTAGGTCCTTTGAAAATTTTCACAATTTAAAGCAACTTTTCACAGTAAAATAAGGAAATTATACTTCTATTTCCAATAAAGAGCGAGTCTCTAACATTTTTCATTCCGAGGTTATGAATTTTTTTGTAGACCTCAAAAAACTTCAGTCACATACCCTCTGGACCGAAAGTGTTCTTCAAATCTCCAAATCGTTCCCAAACGCATCATTTGGATATGATATAACCGAATACACAGGAGCTGATCATTCAATGAAATTTATTCTATATATTGCCATTAATGAAAAGCATCTGCAAAATCACAACTGATAGACACCAATATCGGATTAAGGGTAAGGCACAGACAAGTAACGATATATGATCGCACGCAAATCCCTAACGTGAGATCAGCCCCAATTCCCAACATAAGCAGCACTCAAAGTCGATTGTAATCACAATCGCAAAACTTCCTGAACGATTATAGAAATTTAAAACACGTGGACGGCTCGTGATATTCAGCAGTATAATATCGCAACGATCTGCAACTGTTGAATAACAAGAACAGGGGAATTTTAGTAAGAGTCTCACCAGCTCATCACCGTGGAGCATAGACTCTCTGTATGATATTGAAAGGTGAAATCTGGGAATCACTGTCGAGCGGTATAAGAAGTTTCATCTCGAAATCGGCTAGCGTATATATCACAGCGATCGGTATGACCCTCAAAGTCCTGATCGTCGTGGAACCTAGCCATCGCTCACCGTCTGCGGAAGCAAAGAACGAAAAACCTCCACGTCTGAAAGAAGCGCCAGCGAAGGAATGAGAAGGGGGAGCGAGAAGGGAGAACTCACGACGAGGAGAGTGCGATCCTTCCCCTTCTCGATGGCGTTGTTGGCTCCATTGTTGAACACGATCTTCCCGACAGGCTTCCCGTCCGCCATGTAGTGCTGGATGCTACAATATCGACACTTTCGTTAACGGTGTAATGAAGAAACCTCCGCATAAATTCCTCGTGAATCGTTCCACTCTGAGCAGAGCCAAATTGCTATATTTTGTGCGAACAACGAGCACAGGGTGACACAAATATTCTTTGCAAATATTATTTCAAAGACATGTCATTTAAGATTAAGCGTGAAATGACGCCGTTGGGTTTGCCTAATTGTGTCGCAAATTTCTAAACATTTTTCTCCTAATTGCGTAAATATGTATGTCAATTGATTTTCGATCACTATATAGACACCATCGACGACAATGGGAGACAATTTGAACAAACATCAACAACAAAGATCAACAAGTGTAGCGAGTTTGACATCGTCTCATAATGCGTGTTTAAGAGGTCTGGCCATCAACTCGATGCCTAATCTCTGTCCATTGTTACGTGTGAACATGAAAACGACAATATTCAACGCTCGTCCTATCATTGTGTCATCTTTAATTTCAGAGGAACGTCTATTGTATTACTTTTTGAAGAACATTTTATGCCATCCTGTACAGAATATCAATCACTGACCAATGAGATCGACGCCGAACATGTATATGCAATAGTAATAGTACGTTAATGTTCGCAGCGATAGAAACATCGCACATATTTAAATAACAAAAAAAAACCAAATGAATGTGATATGGCCAATGCATCGGTATGACTATAAATGAAATCGAAGAGGCAAGATTTCATGCTGCTGGCACGTTCCAGCGGCAGAAAATCCTCGCACGCTCTTCTCTCGATCGCCCGGCAAACGAGCAGGACCGACGAATAGACAAATCGTACCTGTTGGCAGTCTCGATGTTGAGCATCTCCGAGTTCCGCGACTCGTGGACGAGTTCCACGATGAACTCGATGAGGAAGGGAACGTTGAGGATCACATCACCCTAAAATGCACGCGAGAAGAGAGCACACGAATGAATCCGTTTGAGTTCGTCGACGCGGAATGCTCCATTCGTGAGGGATTCTCTCATGCAAAACGAATGCGAAAGTATGCGTGACGACTGCGTAAGCAATTATAGAAAGTAATATGCATTTTAAAATGAATAACGGTTAGAAACCCAATCACGCTCGTAACTGCCAATTAAGTGGCAACAAATGGGAAATACTGAGAAAAAACATCAACTGGGGATCATAATAAGAAGATAATATATGACGTTAGGGCAGTGCGATAATGAATCGGAAGTATCCCGATAATACGTTAATATCGACTGGACGGGAGGGGGGAGGGGGGAGGGGGGAGGGGGGAGGGGGGAAGCGGGAGAAAAAAAAAAGGAGAACCACCCCTTACTTTTAGTGAAAGAATAAACGAAGGGGGCGTGAACCCAGCCTTCACCGTGAAGTGGCGCAGAGTGCGATCGTGTCGTTTTTTGTGTTTGTGCGTGTCGACGGGTAGAGAACTGATGACGGAATCAGTCTCCATGCCGTTCTTTAGATTCCCCTCGCGATAACGTTCAATACTTTCAATCGAGGAGTTCTCTAGAAAAAGGGCGTATGCGCAAAAGATGCAATTCGGGATAAACGATATAAACGATAAAAACTTCCTTTGGCTAATCTGAAGCTGGTTAAAACCTAATTATTAGTAAAATGGTATCTTAGACCTTTTCCCAGTTGAACTTGGGGTTTTAATGAATTTCTTCATCACACATTGCTGGGATGCAGGCAGAAAGTGTTTATGCACATACGCCCTTTTTCCATATCCGCACTGCTCAAACTTTTTCCTACAAGTCTTTCGCCACTTCTTTCTAGTTAAAAATAATTAATCAATAAGTGCATCTACAGATTTCAAATAAGCTCTTCCTTGAAAAATAGCAATGAAAATGTGAATAGTCAGGACACGTTTCATTCACAAATTACTCAGCGGTGATACATTAATAACGTATTCATCATCTGAATCTTCAACTATTTCATGGATATCTCCAACTTCTCGCATCCTTCCAGAGGCTTCAATGACTTCACCTCTTTCTTTCCCTGTCTTCATGTCTGGTTTCTTCCTCATTTTCGCTTTCGGTTTAAAAAGACAAAATAATTCCACCAAAATCGTTCAGCATGCAAGTGATAATGGAATATTCTTGGAGGCAGCCATATTGAAATTGCCAAGCAGTTGGCCTGCTATTTAGTGAGAGCACAGGAAAATTTGCTTCTCCTTTGCTAAATACGCATGTTAACTACAAGCTGACCACCCTATCCTATGACTAGTCACCTTAAGCAGCACATGGACACGGATACGGAAAAAGGGCGTACGGGTACATACGCCCCTTTTCCAGAGAACTCCTCAATTTTCGTCCGTATTTTCACTACTTCTATTACAGTATATAGCACGTTTCTCGATTTCGGAACGGATACCCTACGGTATCGTAGACGTTCGTCATCATGGAACATCGCACGGCCCTAGTATGAATATTCTCGTTCACTCCATAGCGAAAACGAGAGCCGAACCGGTGGCCCCAGATAACTTTTCCCTTCCTAGCCGTACGGCGAATGAGAAAACGCAAACTTGCGTTCGGCTCCAATTTTCCATCTCGTACCTTTTCCCTCTTGAGTTCCTGGGGAATGCGGAGGAGGACGAAGTTGTCGGCGAGGTTCGTGACGGTCACGGTCTTGAGGGCGGACAGCGGGATGGAGTGCTTCAACTTCCACATCTCGTCCAAGAGGTAGAGGGTCCCCGACGTGAGGATCAGGATCCAGTTCTGAGGCTTGTGACCGCGCCGGTTGTACTTCGTCACCCTGGTGCAGTACTGTAGGAGACGGCCAACGGAACGGGACGGACATCGTTAGACGATCTCCTATTTCGGCATGCTCATCTGACCTCATGATCAAATTCCCCTCTGCACTGCACGAGCCTCATCGTTTAACGGCAGGGTTTTTTTTTAGGGAAAGGGAGGGGACTTGTCCCGAAATCCAAAGAAACAAGGAAATCTAAAAGGAACCAGGACCATTAACTTCGAAGGCAGCAGTGATTCGCTTTACTAAAATAAACGCACGGCAATACGTCTGGAACGTATATTTTATGGAAAAGAAAAAACCATAGGCTTTTTCTCCCCCGTACCCCTCTCTTTCCTCGATTGCTGCAAAGGGTTGTGAGGTTCCTATTCGATGAGAGAGCAGACCTAACCGCATCTCGTACGATAGAGTTTGCTCTGACACTTGCTAAACCTCGTATTTACTTCTGGCTGTGCTTCGATACTTGGATCCTTTTGAACGACCCCAAAGAAGAAAGGAACTGACTGGTCTTCTCCGGATCGCGTCGAATCCCGGCTTCGAAGATCCCCTTTCGCTTCTCGTCGAGGGTGGAGTCCAACCGTTCCCCACGAACGGCTTACCGATGCTCCCCTTGTAGCTCGACTTCTTCCCTAAAAGTCATTCTGATTCCTTCATCATCCAGAGTTTTGCATGGCAATCGGAGGCGGACCAGGAGGAAGGAGTGGGTGGTTTGCACAGACCCCACTCCCCTTTTCCCGTCGCGATTAGATACCATGTACCATAGTTGCACGAGGACTTCGAATCGATCCCGAAACCATGTTCTCCATGTTAAATGAATGTTTCAATGTCAAACTCTATACTTTCTTTCGAGGCAGAATCGACGATTCCTTTACTGAATTCCAGTCAGCATCGAAGCAATATCGATCGAATGTCCTCTAAATCGGTGGTGGTGAACCTTTTCCGTTCGGGGGCAACACGGCTCACTCCCACAGCCAACGCGGGCCATGTGCAGTCACTAGTATCGTAGAGGTCTATTTTTACCCTTTTAGACCTCGCGTCCATTTCTCGCGTCGATTCTCGTGACTTTGCGCCCCATATTACACTACTGTATAATGGACGTAATTACACTCGCTCGTCCGAAATCTTGCCAGGACTTTGTCCACGTATTTTTGACAGTTGCAGTCATTTTTCTTGAGATAGATTGCAGTCATTAAACGAACCACTTTAGGCTGAAGCTTCGTGCTACGAATCGGTCTCGAGTGAGGTTTTCTGTCTCAAATGCATGCCTCGCTTCGCTTCTCTTTCTTTCCATCGTAAATGAGGATGCTCGAGACCGTCCCTTTGGATACGGGTCATCCATTCGAGAAACGCCAAGGCATCATCGTCCTGTGAGAACCCTTTTGTGGAAAAGTACTTAACGCACATCTCCACGATAGAGTGAAGAGGTTTGCCACGAATTCCTCACGATCGCGATTTCCCAACACCATGGCCCCTTATTTCCCGCTACAAAACTTCACTTCTCGCCTAACATCACACGTCCCTCGAAAGCTATTCGTCGTTTACGGATGGTAGAGAGTTTGTTTTGAGATCGGTGAAATAGAGCCGGGGCAGCCTTCTCTTAAGTGTACCGATATGAAATGACGCCTCGATGGGTGCCCTCTCCTCGAAATTTATCGGGAGATATAGACCAGAGATTCAGGTGGGAATTTCCTCCGCGCTACCAGAGGAGGTCCGAGTTCCGCTAAGGATAGAATTGCTGAGTCGACTCCTCCCGTAAGTCCTATTCGATTCATGAGCCGATAGCTTAACATGAAGGCCTTGGAACGTTTGGGAGAAAAATCGACATACAACCATAGTAATACCAAAAAATCGACATGGAATCCTCTATAGAGCCCGCTCGACGATTGCACGCATCTGCCTGGAATGTTATTTTGAAAAAGAGACTTAGCTCGTACTGGTTCGCTGGTGGGCCCGATGGAATGGTATCCAGCCTGCTTCCTACACGATCACACGGTATCGCCAACATTAATTCTCAAGTTTTTAACCTCCTCGCGCTGGGCATGAACTCGATTCGAACTTGAAAGCAACTTCCTCCTTCAAAAATGCAGTATCACCACTTGTGACGGACGGCAGATGCGGCCGTTGCCGATCGGCACGAAAACATGCTTAACCGTTCCAAAGATCATTGCACGTTCGATGTGAGGGCCACGAACGAGTGACAGAAATTGGAGTGGGGCGGCAAGAATTTCAAGCGAATTTTGACAAATGACGTCTGTAACTATACCTTTGAAGAGCTTCTCTGCCAAGACTTTCTTCTGGAACAGGAGTTTTCTCTCGGGAGTCAGCTTTTTCGCATACTGACGGGCCAACTGGCGTCGGTACAGTCGTCGTATCTCCTCCGACGCCTGCAAGAAACGCGAAGGAATTCAGACATGCGGCCCGATTACCGAAAGCGCCGAAAGACGCGCCGGTGATTGGGACGTACGGAGACGCAGATTTTGGGTGGCTTGGGCCATTTCTTGTCCAAGAGTTTGCGGGGCAGATTGGCAGCCAATCGGCGGAGGTAGGCGGCCCTCGCCATGCCCGCAAACTTACTTTCGCTCGCGTCGTTGCGCCGGATGAAGTCCTGGATGAACCTAGAAACAGGAAACAGACCAACATGCGATTGGATTTCGATGTCGTTCCCTCGTTTTCGGCAACACAGTTTTTCGGCCGATGGGAGACAAATTTGCTCTGTTTCTAACAGAAATACGCTTCGGTTACTAACTGCAAAAGGTAAGATTTTTCGACAGAAGTCTTAGAAATGCACGGCTGCAAAGCCAGCCATTATGATCTCGAAAATATCAAGCAAAAAAAGGGAAAAGTGTCTGAAAGTGGTCGCATCCACTCGTGACGTGTATCTCCTGTTTCGCCCGAAGAATGCAAAACTCGGTCGAAAACGTGACCCTCGAAGAACTAAAACATTTAAAAAGCAGTTAGACGATCGAGCATCGTTCGCTCTTACCGGGCACAAACACGATTAATAGATCCTACAACGAGTGAACATGGCAGAAAGAGGGAATTGCAGGGAAGTGCTCACTGGCGAATGACGAGGGCGGCATGCTTCCTCCTGGCGACTCGCTTCTTCGCCAGGTGTCGCCTCATGTAGGCTTGGACGACGACGGCAGCCTGCTTCTGCCGCTTGAACTCCTTCTTCTGGCGGTAGCCCTTGAACACCTTCTGGATGAGGGTGGCCAGCTCGTGCTTCCGGCGCTGGTAGGCGTCCTCGGTGGCGAATAGGGTCTGCGGAAGCCGGATGAAGATCTTCGTCCTGGAAGGGTAATAGATATTCTCACGTTCTGGAGAAACGTGATTAGGGACGATATCGGCAGCGTTGCCCAACTTCTCGAAAAAACGTGACTTCCAGTTACTTATTAGGCAAGTCCCAATTCACATTTCTAAAGGAATTTACACAGCTTAAGTCTTTCTGGCCTGCCAGTCACTCATTGCATCCATTCATGTCTGCAGGTTCTTTTCCTGGGGATTGAAGGGAAACAAAAAAAAAAGAAGTCTGCCAATTTGTTGCTCTCGTGGTATCTGTTTTACTTAGTTTTTTTGCACTACTTTGAAACAACTGCATAGTTACCTGAAAGAAGGCACGTCATTTGAAATAAAGTTTTAGAAAAAATAACCAAAAAGAAATAGGACAAGCAGCCTAAGCAATAAGGTACACCTTCATCCAAAATGATTGTCCTCTTTCTGTCTCTTTTATGCTTTTTTCTTCGGCTTCGGTCATAGTAGCAAATGCAGTATTGTGGTTGCTGTTACATCGATCGACTCTCTTTCGAGAACGAAAAAATGCTTAAAGAGCCGAAAGAGGGCTACAAGGTTTGAACAACACCGTCTTTCGATTTGTAGAATGCACTCACTCCCCCAATCGGTATTCATCGTTCTTATATCCGAGGAACTTGACCAGTCGTTCCACTCCGGAGCAAGGGTTGCCACGGTAGGTCGGCCAGGTGTCCGGGCACAGGCTCTTGTATCGATGGAGGAAGGCCTCGTAGAGCCGGCGGTAAGCGAAGCCGGCCCGCCTCACTCGCAGGTTCTCCACCAGTCCCAAGTACTTCACTTGGTGCCTCACCACGTTCTCGTTGAATTGCCCTGCAACGTAATCTCGGCGGTAATACCAGGGGCAAGGGATCGCCGGCTTTGCAGCCATTCTACCTGATTTATATTTTTTTTCAGTGCCTTCAACGCGGGACCGATTCTCATTTACATTTTCGTAAGATTTAGGACTAAATTTGTTCTCGTACGTTTAATTTACCTTCACTATATTTATCTCGAACTTTTAAATGTGAAATGTACGATCCTGGTGTGGATGAAATCCAGGCAGAGGCATTGAAAGCAATGGGCATCGATGGGTACTCGTGGCTGCAAAGGGCATGCCAAACATGATGGGAAATCGAAGGGCACCAATAAATTGGCCGAACGATGCGGTGCTCTGTGGTGCTTCCTCTCCTCAAGTAGGGGGACTCGATGGAGCCCACCATTTACCGTGTATTCATTCTCATCGGCATACGGGCTAAGTTCTACGAGGTATGCGAAGGTGCAAGAAAAGTGACTCGGAGAATACGTGGAAGAAGCCACCCAAGAGAAATATTCTGGATTTCAGGAAGGGCATAGCACCTCGGACAAGCTCTTCACTCCACATCATGTTCTCGAGGAACGTTGAGACCATGCCAAATAGGATTATTTGTGCTACCCATGTCAACTTAGCATCGACTATGTAGCGTTACTGGAAAAAATGCCGTTCACGGCATTAAATAATATAAAATATTCCATGAACGAACCCAATAAAACAATTTGGCTTTCTATGTCGGCTTAAATTTAAGAGAGATTTATTAATATTTCTTGCTACGTCACGCGATTCGACAGTCTTTGGAAAGGGGATTTTCGTTAATGTCTGCCTTTTTTAATCGATAGCAGCACACATTTCTATCAGACGGCGAACCACAAACTAGCAAGGAATCCTTGTTGCATTCCCAATTGGGTTTTCGTTCGTGTCGCTTTAGATTGCAGAAGGAAAATGTAACCGACAAGACTTTCGATACACCGAGTGAACATTCAATCCGAGAATTGGAACTCCCAGTAATATGCATTTTCATGTCGAGAGGCATTTTTTCTCGAAACTCAAGTCTCAGTCCCAATGAATAATATATATTTTTTCGATAGCCTCATGAATAGAAGAACTGAGCATTTACTGTTACCCTGTTACTACCAGAGCCCGGATGGTGATCTGTTTAGCTCTTTGTTTCATCGATTAATTCCAAAGAATCTCTTCAAAATGCTTTGCCTAATTACTATCACATCATCTTCACATCATTCTCACATCTGTCTTCATGAAAATACACCGAGTATCAGACTTTTCGAGTTCACGGTGCAGCCTATACAAGTGACTACATTTTTGCATCAGGGTCGATCGGACTCAGAACTGTAGTTTCGGGTCTAAACGTGGTTGACACGACCTGCAATTTCCTTTCCCGATTCCTACAATTGTGGTTTAACTTCTCCGGGCGAAAATAGCTTCTGTTCCCACGATGACAGAGCATCAGCAGGCGTAGTCGGCTCACCGGGCTGCTTGAGGTCGTTGGGCTTGATGCACCTGATGTAGGAAGGCTCCTCGCGGATGAGGGTCTTGGTGAGGCTCTGGAGACTGTCCTTGAACTGGGTGGCCACCGTGGGAGGTCTCTTCTTGGCAAGGATCTCCTCCTTGGGGAAGCAGGCCTGGACGACCTCGTTCGAGGATTCGCTCATCGCCTCCTTCAGGTCCCGGAAGAGCAGGTCGTTGTTCTTGTTGAGGAAGCAGCGGACTTTATAAGTGACGTCACCCGCGTAATGCACCAGGCAGAACTCCTGCAAGGTCGACGACATGGGACATCGTTATTCTCCCGATACCATTTTGCCAAGCTTATTCGTAACGAGTGCGAACAGAGCCATTCGTATCTCTCTTTACGGGCGCAAGTGACCCATTTTGCTAGTACGGGAGACCACGTTTACGGGCGCCAAAAAAACCTTGCAAATCCTAAATGAATGACATTTCGTTTCTATCGTGATTCGATCATTACCTACATGTTCGTCGCTGGAAAACACTTACACTTGCGAAAAAGCAAAAGTGAACCCATTCCGCGGAGCCATCTCTCGAGAATATGATTTTGAGCCGAGATAGGGAGAAGTACTCACGTCCAGAGAGTTGATGCTGCTCCTTTTGCCGACGTTGGTCTTGGCCCGCTTGAAATGGGCGTGAGATCCCAACACGGTGTTGATTTTGTTGAGGAAGGTCGTGTCCGTTCGATCCCCAGGTCGCAAGCACTCCTCGTCCAGCAACGATATCATCCCTGCGTCCGCACGCGTTTATCTCAATTCCATCGAGATGGAAGCGATACCGTACGGCTACCGATAGTGCTCGACCCTCACGAGCGATCGGGCCTCACTCGAGAAAAGATTTCACTTACGGCTAACGGCCTACGGAATCACGGTTTCGTGTCTGCACTCGCCGATGCATCCAGGACCGATCGAAGACAACTGTTAGTTTTACAAATCGTTGAACACATGTTAGGGGTGCGAAAAAAAAAACGTAAAACTGCTTCTAGAGCGAGAGAAATGATGAAAATTATATTCATCATATATTTAAATTATCCATGTATAAAAGCTAAACCGGAGACTACCCCACGGAACTTTTCTTTTCCGTGTCCATGGATTCAACCATCAACGCGCAGCTGACGATTGGAAACAGAAGAAGCACATTAACCTGTGGGCTGCTCGACCCATTTATGCAGTAGCGGTCTCCGAGTTCGGCTTCGGCCGAAGACCGAACCCAAAGAAAAAGGGTATGCGATTGCCACGATCGCGATCGGATGGAAGAAACACGACGACCTTGGCATAGGCTTCGATCACGGCCATGTTATTCGACAAGAAGCTCCCGGCTTCCCTCTCCGCTCTCTTGGAGAGGGAAGCTGGAAGAAGCGTCCCCTACACTCTTGCGGAGAAGGAAGCTGGAAGCTTAGATAGAGCCTCGTGCACGAGGCCGATGTTGGAGAAATTCGCGCCGAAACCTGCACGAGCTAAAGAGATGAGGAAAAGAGTTCGTAAGCCTCGTTCCGTGAGAGCCAGGTTCTCGTGCCGATCGGTACGATCGGCTGCTACTCCTTTCCGTAGAAATCCCAT